>JACRUU010000021.1:8798144-8845644 GCA_030449085.1 Kryptopterus vitreolus
CCACCCCCCCAAACGATCTCCTCAACAGAGAAAAAAGCCTGCATGTGTGTGTGTGTGTGTGTGTGTGTGTGTGTGTGTGTGTGTGTGTGTGTTTGTGTGTGTGCGCAAAAAAAAAAAAAAAAAAAGTGTATTAACAATCAAGCCTCTGTTTGTATATCACCACAGCTGGACACATCCTCGTCAAGCCAAGGACAGACTCACTAACTCGTACGCCAAATTAAACGACTGATGTAATCACACGACTTTTACAAGTTTGCCCTTAAATACGACGTTTACCTAAGCAGACGTTTCCGGATTTGATCACAAACTTGCATTTTTCGCTAATCAACAGTGACGATGTTTACTACGCAGCTCAGTGTTTATGATATCGGATGTCTGTCTGTACGGAAGGTTGTGAGTTCAAATGCCAAGCTGCCACTGCTGGGCCGTTAATCGAGGAGCGTAAACCGCAATAGTACGCCGATAAGGGTGTTTGCGAAAATGCTGTAAATATAAATAATTACGTTTCCGTTTGTTGTAGTAAGGCATTACCCAGTTATGGGACAAAAAAAACATGGTTTTATATCCTCCAGGCGGAATCTTATATTTCTAAAACCGCTTTTGTGACCAAGTTTATCGCCTTATGCATATTTAGCATTTACATTTTTGTTAATATATTTCACTTCTCATATTGTATATATCACTGTCTCATATTGACACACATGGGGGAAAAAAACAAATGTACATGACAGGGATTCACATTCTTCCTCCGTCAGGCAAGAGAGCTGATTACCTATTCTGTGTTTTCGTTACACTATTTCCTTTATCCCCCCCCTCACTTATATCATTCCTTCTTTATCTCTACACCAGAACATCTCTGTTAGAATCCCCTTCACCCCCTCCCCCCTCTCTCTCTCTCTTTCTCTCTCCCAGCCGTTATCAGTGCTGCCAGGGCAGATTTACTGGTTCTGATGGGTGGGGTGAACATCTGGGTCTTATTAAAGAGCAGTCATCCCTCTCCTGCCCTGTCTTACTCACTGGCACACACATCGAGCGCCGTGTTACCCAACCCGGGTTTTCGCAGAAATACTTTCTTTCTTAACGCTTTTCACGATGGGAGATAACCGCGGTGCGTGTTGATGGCGAAGTAGAGCGCTTCTGGCAGAAAACAATCGTAACACCGCAGCTGGAAATCCTGTTTTTAATGTCCGTAATAAAATAAAACATGTCAACAAAGTCGAGGTCTTCGTGGCGAGCTGACATGTTCCAAGCATGTTTAAATGTGCGGCCTCGTGTTGATGTCATGAGAGATGACGCAGGTGCAAAAAAAAAGAACATCGACTCACATGGCGTATTGAGAAATCTTTATGTTTCGATTTTAGGATGGGGAGAAAATTAAAGGGTAGAAAAAAAACGAAGGGTTTTTTTTTTGGCTAACACTAACACTGAAATTCTTTGCATACCAAGCTGGGTCGCTGCTTAATCTATCAAAGAGGAGAGTGCTGGGGTTTAGGGGATGCCTGCCCACCCACTCAATATCATCCCCCATGACCTTCAGGCTACCCTTCCTTCTATCCCTCTCTCTCTCTGTCTTTTTTTTCCATGTTTTCTTCTACCTTTAAGCAATGTTCTTGTAATTCATGTTTTTATTAAAAGCATTCTCTTGTGCAATATGTAGAAAGCACGGATCGTTTGGGTTCGCGCTATGACATAAATATAAGCGTAGACCGATTTATGATTCACGAGTGGAAAAAGTCTTGATTAGCCAATTAGATGGGGGGGGGGGGGGGGGGGGGTGAGTCAACAAACCCTTAAACCCTTCTTTGTCAGAATGATATCACTACATACCTCAGTGATGGTCTACACACACATGAAACCCTCCCACAAGGTACATTTTACGAAATCAAATGCGAAAAAAAGAAAACGAGTAAACGACCAAATCGTTGACCAAATCAACAGTGACCCTGTTGACTAGGTAACACAGCGTTCAAGATATTGGATGCCTGAACAGAAGGTTGCGAGGTCAAATCCCAAGCTCAAGGAGTGTAAACTGCTCATGGATGTAATGAAATATTTGTATTAAAAAACAATTATACGTGGGAAATAGGGAAACCTATTTACTCTTCTTTTCTTTTCTTTTCTCAATCAGGTCATGATATTAACAGCTCTTTGGAGCCAAGCAACATCGACACGAGTATCCTGGAGGAATACATCAGCAAAGAGGACGACAGCACAGATATGTGAGTCTCAAGCAATTCACACACACACACACACACACACACACACACACACACACACACACACACACACACACACACTAGGAAATCGACTTCTTTTTCACAGTTAACTGAGACCATTACAAATGAATCTAGCTCCCTGTATAAACACACACTACAACTGATATGATCCAGTATCTGGGCACATGCTCTTGCTCAAAACTCAGCACCCTCGCAAAGGTTTAGTACTACGCATGTTTGCTTTGACACCACGTCACACTGTATGTTTTGGCTGTCGGCTTGTTTGCGTAGCGATTGCGTTGGCATTGAATAAAAATGTTCCCCCCCCCCCCCGAACACTCCCGCAGCTGTTTTTCCGAAGTCCACAGCGGCCCAGGACCCAACTACTCCTCCCCCCAGGCCGGAGCGTCTTCATCTGGGGGGGTGTTGTGTGGCGTGAGCCCCCCTATCTCACAGCGCCAGGGCAGTTCCCAGCCCGTACCCACTACGTGTCAGAACCCCTATCCTCCACCTCCGCCTCCTCCGCCACCACTCGGGCTACTCAGACACAACCATCCCTGCCAGAGCCACCACCATCACCATCAAGTCCCACAGTCACACATCAAACCTGAGCACTGTGCTCACTACGCAGCCGGGTGAGACGGGGGCGAAAGAGTGAGTGAGTGAGTGAGTGAGTGCGTGAAAGAGAATAGATTGCATCAGCATGATAAGAGGAAGGAGAGCGAAAGGCTTTATAACTATTATTATACGCTCTAACATCAATTACACACATGAGCAAATGATATCCCGAGGTTTATTTACCTTTTTTCGCCACTGGATAATAAACAGCAATCGGGATTTAAAGCTATTACAGTGACTTTTGTGCTCATTTAAATGATTTTTTTGGGATTTGCCATAGCCACACCTACTATACACGCTGCAATGCAAAATGACCTGAAGTAAACTTCAACGAATGAAAGCGCAAACAAATCTCAGGCAGGGTGGGAAGGGAGTCAACAATGCGTAAAAGACTAAGCCAAACGAATCTGCACCAAATACCTCTTACGAGAGACAGTTTCGACAGATATCATCATTCACAATGCTGATTTATTTATTTTTTTAGGTGAAGAAATAGAAACAGGCAATTTGATTAGGGCAAAAATAAGATTTATGCACTTTGCTACTCTGAAAATTCCCATGTTTGTTTGATTATTATTAATATTTATTATTATTATTATTATTATTGCAGAACATTGCCCGAGTCTCCGCCGGACTCCAGCTCCGAGCCCTACTCCCCCCAGCAAGCGAATGGTACGTCCCAACAACTAAATCTAAATCTCTTGTCCTCAGGTGTGAATATAGTAATAAAATATTTTACTCGATTAAAAGATATTTTACTCGAGTACAATTAAAGATACCAGTGTAAATATCTACTCAAGTAAAAAGTAAAACTTTTAAAATTTACTTTAAAATTTGACAGGTTTTTTTTTTTTTTGTTGGGGGGGGGGCAAATTTAAAAACAATGTGAACAAAACTTAGAGTGCTATTAAAAAAACAAACAAAACAAACAAAAAAAACCCTACTGTCCATGACAAAAAACATTGTTTGTAATTTATTAATATATAATATAATTATTATTATTATTATTTTAAAAAAAGTTCAATAATCTGCAGTTTGGAAAATTTGCGGGTTCTCATCTAACGGCGAGTTGCGTATTATAAAAAAAAAATGTTGTTTTGTATGTGAATTTTATGTACACGATTACGTTTATACAGGGACATAACGTCTAGATCAGGGCTGTCAAACTCGGTTCCTGGAGGGCCGCAGCCCTGCAGTGTTTTGTTCCAACCCTGCTCCAATATACATACCATGTAGTTTTCAAATAAGCCTTAATGACTTGATTAGTTGGATCAGGTGTGTTTTAATTATGGTTGAAGCTAAAACTCGGCCCTTCTAGAACTTAATATTTGCGAGCTTCCTCAAAGTGTGCTAAGAATTTCTCCTACCTTCCTTCATCTTCTGCTAATAAATATGATTTAGTGGGAAAATATTTTTACTAGCCTTTTTTGTTGTTGTTGTAATTGGCTCCAAACCAGGGGTGTCAAACTAACTTAACTAAACTCAAGCATAATTAAAAACACCTGATCCAAATAATCAAGTCATTAAGGCTTATTTGAAAACTACATGGTATGTATATTGGAGCAGGGTTGGAACAAAACACTGCAGGGCTGCGGCCCTCCAAGAATTGGAGTTTGACACCCCTGTTCTAGATGAATTCCCTAAGGTGCCAATAGAGGCTGTGTCCAAAATTTACATAGGAAATATGATCTATATTGCTGTAGTCATTGAGTTGCTGTGGTATACCCAACTAAACCAACTAAACAAAAACATTTCTGAACCAAATAACCAATTATTTACCTCATGATTGGGGAATCCATGCATGTAGAAGGTTGATATTAATGATAATGAGATCATCAAAACCATACAGAGTAGAAAAAGTTACTTTAACGTTATTGAAACATTAATGTATAGGTATAATGTAATGTAAAGGTATATTTTGTTTTAAAAAGCAAGCATGGCTTATTTATTATTCAGTCCACCAAGTAAAGTAAACCTGTTGCACACCTGTGTTGGTCTTTCTCACTAAAAATAAAGGTGTGGAATATTTTAATCTCATTGGCTGGAATCCAGGTTAACAATGTCCCATTAGTCAAGCAGCAGAAAACTGAGATAAGGTGATATACTGTTTTTTTAAGTGTATATACTATTGATTTGTATACATCACATTGTACTGGATATCTGTTTTTTTTTTGGTTTGTTTTCCTCGACCATTTTGCAGACTCGCATATGCTTCGGACCATGACGCCTGAGAACATGTGTCACATGACCACTCCGCCACCCCTGCCGCCCCATAGCCACTATCCGAACATACACAGGGACATGTACCTGAAACCCGAGCCCTTGATATCGCAGTACCCGATTGGTCCGGCCGGTCTTTGGCCCCCCCGGCAAGGAAGCGCCGGTGGCGACCTGCAACAGGGTCAGATGCTTCATCAGCTGCTCCAGCATCCACAAGGACAAGAGTAAGAGAGCTTGAAATAAACAGATATATATATATATATATATATATATATATATATATATATATATATATATATATATATATATTGGCGCACGAGTCCAGACCGAGTACTAGTTTACGCATGTTTATGTTTGTGTGTGTTAAAGCGCTATCCCAGTTCACCAAGCGAAGAAACGAAAGCACTCAGATTCGCCGAACAGCACTCTCAATGCTCAAATACTAAGTGGTATAATCAAGCAAGAACCAGGTAAACAACAGGCCTCGCATTTTGCCACACGTTCTACATAATTTTACCGACCTTTTTTAATACCATTTTGCTTTATCCAAGGTTTGATGCAAGATGCAGAGAACTCCTTCCTGGACCCAAACTACCAGTGTATTAAATGGCAGCCGCATCAGCAGAACAAATGGACTGCGTTATATGACGTCAACGGAAAAGAACTGTGGGTGAAATCCCTGTTTAGAAAATGTCTCGTTGTAACCCGTCACGTGCTTTTAGAATTACATATGTTATTCTATGCTGAAGTACCGAGATAGAGAAACCGGAATGTGCGTAGTGTTTTTTTTTTTTTTTAATAAAAGATGGATGGATTTAATGGGGTCGATACTAATGGCAAAAAAAAACGAGTGAGCGAGACAGAGAAAGAAGATGGAGAGGACTCGGAATTCCATTGAGGTGAGCTGTGTGTAGGAGTGGAAGCAAAAGTAGTTTCGGCTGACCGGGGAGAAAGTCAGAGAAGGGCAAGAGAGAAAGAAAAAAAAAAGCACATGAAGAAATAAAAAGGAGTCCAAAAATAAGAAGAGGAGAAGGGAATGATGTGAATGCAGCATTTTGTAGGGTGAAATGTTGTATATATGCAACAAATCCACATAAATACAATAGTATCGCTGTGAAAAGAAGAAATATGAGAAAGATTTTGGTGGTAAAAAAAAAGAAAAAAAAAAACCCTCTTAATTAATTTCTTTTTTTTTACCGCTCTTTTCTACCGCTCTAGGCCGATGCCGACGTACAGAGTGGACGCTGACAAAGGTTTTAATTTTTCTTTGGCCGATGATGCGTTCGTGTGCCAGAAAAAGAACCACTTCCAAGTCACGGTGTACATCGGCATGTTGGGAGATCCCAAATATGTGAAAACCAGTGAAGGGCTGCAACCCATTGAATGCTTCTATCTGAAACTGAACGGAGTCAAGGTGAGGACTCAAACGTCATACTGTAATCAAGTCAAGTCGGGCTTTATTGTCATTTCAACAATATACAGTGAAACTAAACAACGTTTCCCCACTACCAAGGTGCTACAGAAAAAAGACTTTTTCTACATTAAAACACGTTTATATGTTGTATTTTGAAGCTGCATAGCATCAGTGCATTGTACAATGGGTTTTGGGTACAATGGGTGAAGTGTTTCAAAAATATTCTGATTCTGCAGTTAGAAGCCATGAACCAGAGCATCAACGTGGAACAGTCTCAGTCGGACCGCAGCAAGAGGCCGTTTAAACCTGTCCTGTGAGTTTCGTGTTCCAATTTCTGGTGTTTAAATGGTTTATAAATGCATCCTTTCTACAAACATATAATGATAACCTTAATCATTTCCACAGTTACTATACAGGGTGGGCCATTTATATAATAAATCCTTTATTTGTCACATATACATTACAGCACAATGAAATTCTTTTCTTTGCATATCCCAGCTTGATGTTGGTAGCTGGGGTCAGAGCGCAGGGTCAGAGCCATGATACGGCGCCCCTGGAGCACAGAGGGTTAAGGGTCTTGCTCAAGGACCCAAGGGCGGCAGCTTGGCCATACCGGGGCTCGAACCCGGATCTTCCAATTAACAGCCCAGTGCCTTAGACCACTGAGCTACACCCTCGCTATTTATAAGGATACACCTTAATAAAATGGGAATGGTTGGTGATATTAACGTCCTGTTTGTGGCACATTAGTATATGTGAGGGGGCAAACTTTTCAAGATGGGTGGTGACCATGGTGGCCATTTGGAAGTCGGCAATCTTGGATCCAACTTTTGTTTTTTCAATAGGAAGAGGGTCATGTGACACATCAAACGTATTGGGAATTTCACAAGGAAAACAATGGTGTGCTTGGTTTTAACGTAACTGTATTCTTTCATGAGTTATTTACAAGTTTCTGACCACTTATAAAATGTGTTCAATGTGCTGCCCATTGTGATGGATTGTCAATGCAACCCTCTTCTACCACTCTTCACACACTGATAGCAACACCGCAGGAGAAATGCCAGCACAGGCTTCCAGTATCCGTAGTTTCAGGTGCTGCACATCTCGTATCTTCACACCATAGACAATTGCCTTCAGATGACCCCAAAGATAAAAGTCTAAGGGGCCGACTTCCAAATGGCCACCATGGTCACTACCCTTCTTGAAAAGTTTGCCCCCTCACATATGTGCCACAAACAGGACGTTAATATAACCAACCATTCCCATTTTATTTAAGGTGTATCCATATAAATGGCCCACCCTGTATATCAGGGCTATTTCAATTAGTTTGTCATGGGGGGCCCGTTCATGAAAAGCATCCTGAACGAGGGGTCGAAGAGATACGGGCTTGCAATATGAGTCCAGATGTTGCATGTGTGCACTGTAAGACACCCGAGTAGGCTTTTTCTACATTAAAGCATGCTTATATGTTGTATTTTGAAACTACATAGGATCAGTGCATTGTAATGCCTCAAGGAGGCTTTTCTACATTCAAACAAGTTCATAGTTGGAACTGCATAACAACAACACGTGCCTTGTAGATGCACAAGTCTTCTACATTCAAACAAGTACATATATTTGAAACGTCTTTTTTTGAAAGTTGGAAGTAGTATATTTTTACACTGATTTTTTTGGGTGGAAAAATATGAAGAAAAAAATAAACAGAAGAAATGAACAAAAGTGATCATCTATCATCGTTCTGTCAGTCATCGCGTCTCACCAGAGACGCTTAACGTCACGTGACTCACGTCAACCGCAGCTCATGCTTGTATTTAACAGATGCAAGTCACTTCATAACTTAATCGGGGGGGGGGGTGAGGCTTTGGCCAGTTGAATAGCCCTGATCTATGTAGCCTTAAGTTAGAATAGTCATTGTGAAGAACTAAGGGCCTGAATTGCATATCGCTGTTGTTTCCCATAGGGTCACTTTGCCTCCGGAACAAGTAACAAAGGTAACAGTGGGCCGGCTGCATTTCAGCGAGACGACAGCCAATAATATGAGGAAGAAAGGCAAGCCGAACCCTGACCAGAGGTATATACATATCGCATTCACACACATTGCACAAAGAAAATAGTCACATTATGCGACTCGATGCTGCAATCCCGACACCCTTATCCAGATTGAGCAGATATGGTGTTAAGAGCCTTGCTCAGGGGCCCAGGAGTGTGCAGCTTGGTTTGGATGATCCAATATCATGACCACTAAACTACCATGTCCCATCATGCTTGTTTGTACAGGTACTTCATGTTGGTGGTGGCTCTTCAGGCTCAGTCTCACAGTCAGAGCCATACGGTGGCAGCTCAGGTGTCTGAGAGGATCATCGTCAGGGTAACCGCTGTCAGTCTGGCTGTGTCTGTCTGACCAACCTCCTGTTTCTTATTGTCTGTCTCTTTTGTCTCAGTCTTGCCCTGATCAGTTTGCGTCTTTCGGGCTGACACCACACTCTGTTTTGCTATTCTCATTCATTTGTTCATCTTAAGTAAGCTACCAGTACAATGGGAAGCCGGTCCTGAAGCGGGACGCCCATTTACCTACATGCTTTAATTAGTATGGAAATTCTGTTATCTGATTATTCTTACTTTTATTTCATTCATAAGAACATTGTTATTCTTTGTGGCAGCATGTCATGTAGGACAGAGGTCCCCAACCTTTTTTTGCGCCGGTTTAATGCCCTTTTTAAGGTGTGGTGGAGAAATACAAGGAAATGTATTTTTTAAATGCTATTTTAATGCAGAATGCTTGGTCTCCAAGTGGCGGAGCATCTTTGAAAGCATCATTGCATCATCACTGAGCTGGTCACCACAATATTATGCAGAACGTGTAGACTACTGATATTGTCTATTAAATGCATGAAACATAAAACATGACATAAAACATTGTTCACAATCAGATAATAAATAAAATTGAAATGATGTAGTCTTCCTGTGCAGCCCGGTACCCATTGACCCATCGATTGCTACCGGTCGGTGGCCTGGGGTTTGGGGACCACTGATGTAGTATGTCTGGTCTGCATATGCATCACTGGTTCTCTATGTATTGAATAAGAAGCTGTGGTTATACTGTGGGGTACACCAGAGGAGTCTGAATTGTCTGAAGCATGTATACTTGAATGTGGTTTAAATGCCATAAAATGCCATAAAAAAAGCATCTCATTCCCTATATTCCCATTCATAGGATTAGTCAACTAAAAGTTTCCAAAAGAAAGATGACCTAACTTGGATAAATCATAATTTGGTCCCAAAATAATGCCTATTCAATTATAAATTAATATTTAAAATTATTATTCAATTATGCCTGATGTTTGCATATTTATGGGCAAATAATATGTGATGAAAATGTGCATCTTATAGGTCCAGCAGTTAACAGCATGAAAATATTTATTTCCGTCATGTCTCTCTGTCTGTCTCACACACACACACACACACAAACACACACAGGCGTCCAATCCGGGTCAGTTTGAGAGCGACAGCGAGGTGTTATGGCAAAGGGGTCAGTTGCCCGATTCGGTGTACCACCACGGCCGCGTCGGCATCAACACCGACCGGCCTGACGAGGCTCTGGTTGTCCATGGCAACCTGAAGGTCATGGGCTCACTGGTACATCCATCCGACATCCGTGCCAAGGAGAATGTGAAAGAGGTACGCTTTTTGGTACATTTTTTTAATTTACTAATTCTTTACGCTTATACACTCATCCTCTGTCCCGGTATTTTAGGTGGACACCACAGACAACCTAAAGCGAATCTCTCAGATGCGCCTGGTGCATTACCAGTACAAGCCCGAGTTTGCTGCCACTGTGGGCATTGAGAACACCGCAGAGACTGGTAATCAGTTATAAGTCATTAATGCATGTTCACTATGTTTATATATATATATATATATATATATATATATATATATATATATATATATATATATATATATATAGATCATATATATATATATATATATAGATAGATAGACATGCTGTCAATTGATTAAACTATTTAATTGTGATTAATCGCACATTGTCAATGTTTTCATGTTTCTAAAACTCTAATTGTGAACAGATGTCATAATTATATACATTTCTCTCTAAATCTCCCCCTTTAATAAAATGATTGATAATTTTACATATATTTTAATTACTATAAAAATTATTATTTAATTATTCATTTCTTGTTAATTTCACTGTTACTTTCTTTATTGGTTGCTTTAATTGTAAAATATGGGACGTGGCTCCTTTAAGAATTCTGTTCCGGTTTGCTTTTCCATATAAACTGGTGATATGTTTTAGATTATATATATATCTATATATATATATATATATATATATATATATATATATATATATATATATATATATATATATATATATATATATATATATATATATAGGAAGTGCATTGCATTTGCAGAATCTACATGTACACACACTTATATTCCCCTTTCCACTTTATACAATATCTACTACCTTCTGTACATTATTCACTCAGCTTTGTAATTCTGCACCCCATACCCATATTTGTTGTAAATAGACCACTTATGCACTTCTGGTTAGATGCTAACTGCATTTCATTGGCTCTGTACCTTGTACAATAAAGTTGACTTTAATATAATCTAATGTGTACATTATGGAATTTCCTGCACTGAATACGGCTTTTGTGTGTATGTGGATGTCAGGAGTCATAGCTCAGGAGGTCCAGCAGATCCTTCCAGAAGCTGTGAAAGATGGCGGGGATGTAGTTTGTGCCAATGGAGAGACCATCCCAAATTTACTGGTAGTCAACAAGGTATTTAAACACAAACATCCATATGTTCCATGCCTTTATATTTATTATTGCTGTGAATTGATGAAACATTTTAATCACAATTAGTCACATTATCCTCATGATAATAGGCATTTTTCAACATAGGAACGTTTATGCAAATGTATGTATATTATTAATGAAAGAATATTCAGGATAAAGACAAAAATATTATTGTAAGTGTTTTAAAGCAATTAATTATAAAAAAAATACCTAATTTCATAATTTCTTCAGTACACCAAATGGAACTTTTGCTATCTGTTTCTACACAGACGGTTTTAAATGACGGATTTTGTGATTGGCTTGAGACTTTGCGCATCAGTAAAACAAACGTTTGGTGATTTAAAAATTCATTTTAACTCGTGTTTTTATATCAGAGTAAAGAAAGTAAGTCGTGAATAAATGTGTGTTGCTTTGAAGGTTAGAATATCGCCTCGTTTATATTTATTTATTTATTCATTCCTATTTTTTATAAAAATGGCACGCGGTAATAAAAACCTGTGCTGTTAAAATTAATTTCCTTAACGAGTTTTTTAACTAATATTTACATGAACAAATGCATTCAAAACCTGCTGTGTATATAATGGAGGTAATATAGGATTAAGTACTGTTTCTATTTTTACCATTGTTTTGTTTTTTTAAAGATTGATGGATTAATGCATCTGTCTGTTTTGGATACTTTCACAAGCATTTATGAAAAGAAAAAAAAGATGTGAATAATGAAGTGAAAATGTGCAGGGCAGGAAAAAATGAATTGTCATTCTAAAACATTTGTACCCGGAAAAATATATTGAGAAAGAATATATTAACAAACACACAATGGATATCGTTTGTATGTATTTATGTACTGTATGTATATATATATATATATATATATATATATATATATATATATATATATATATATCTGTGTGTGTGTTTTCCCCATAGGATCGCATTTTTATGGAAAATGTCGGCGCGGTGAAAGAGTTGTGTAAACTGACCGATAATCTAGAAACTCGAATCAACGAGCTCGAACGATGGAGTCGCAAACTGGCAAAACTACGCCGCCTTGACAGCATGAAGAGTACTGTCAGTGGGGGTACACTAAGGTGTGTGTTTCAGAAAATAAAAAAAAAGTTTTTTTGTTTATTATGGGAATAATTACGGATTGTATTTATTTCAGTCTCACAGGAAGCTACTTCAGCAGAACAGGAAGTGGTCCACTTAAGAAGAAAGCAGCTAAAACAGGAAATAAGGTATTTTGGCTTCATGGAACCCTTGACCTACACAAGAATTGAGTGTATGAGCGCGTGTATCATGGACGCGTGATAGGATGCTGCTAGAGCCATTACAGCTTTGTTGAAGTGTTTGAGATTTGAGGTGGGGGGGGGGGAAACAACAAACAAAAAACCCCTTTTCATTTGCAGAATGCAGTTCCCGAGCAAAGCTGTTTGAGTCACAGGTTCCTTCAGGGCACCATACTGGCCCTGGTCATCATCATGGCCTTCAGGTGAGAGAGGAGGATTTGTATTCTAATGATCAAGAAGGAATGAAAAACTCTCTGTACGACGCAAATACAACCGCTTAAATGGCTTAAATGTAATGAGCGAAAGCTGTATTATTAACTCGGAATTTCTTTTTCCTAGTGTCATCTCAATGTCCATACTGTATGTGTTAAACATGCACCAGCACAGCAACATGGCTGAGGCAGACAGGTATGTGTATCTCACAGCTGGACTTTTTGTTTAGGAAATCTTTTCATTTGTTGTGTTATTTGTGGTGCCGCAAAAGTACTCAGTCCTACAATGTGGTGCTCAGAGGGTTTTCCGCATCAAGCACTGGTGTTCACATTCATTCCCAGGTAGAAGTATAGATACTAGGGTTTAAAAAGACTTCTGTCGAGCCTTTTACTCAAGTGTAAAAGTACAGAAGTAAGTATAGAAGTAAAACTAATTTAAAGGGGGGAAAATGGCATTAAGGACAAAAGCTTAAGCCTCGCCGATCGCTAATTTATAATATATAAGCTTTTTCTACTGTTTTTCTACCATTTATATAAACGTTTATATATAAACGTTTGATAAATGAGCCAGTGATGGAGAAATAATCATTTTTAAGAAATAATCTTTTTTTTTTTTTGAGTAACGACCCCAACACTGGCTATGTCCTTGCTGGAGTGTGTCACGATTTACACACGCAATGGATTGCGTCCAAACCAATAGGGTGTCGGAATGGTACATGTTTATACTTCTCATCCAACCACAATCATATTCACTCTATCCGGATGAGGAGAGGTGTTTTTTTTTTTAAACTACAACAAATGAAATAGGAGTAACAAGGCTATTTTTCCAAATGTAAGGAAAGAACAGATAATTGTGTGAAAATGTAATTGGTAGAAATGAAAAAGTCGGCTGAAAAAATAATCACTCCAGTAAAAGTATTTTGAAGTATTTGTACTTTGTTAGCAATTAGCAATTAGCCAAACTTTAGCTGGTCATGTATGCATAAGAGGGCAGATAGCACTAGCAAATCAGGGAAGGCTGAAACGGTGCCTGGCTTAACATGTTTTATCCGGATACGTCATTTTGCCCTCACTCTATAGTCACGAAGAAAAGGCTGATGTGTTGATAAATGAAATAATTTCTATATGAAAAGCTTTCCGGCCTTCTAGAAATGTATAAATGTGTATAAATCAGATTCTCTGCTGTCCTCTCTCATTCCATTAGTGTTTCTGTCTCGTTTGTAGTTCTATATCCTCCTGTGTTTTCTCCATCTCCTGGATGCGCTTCTTCACTGCCACTGTCACTTTCTGTCCATCCGTCTGTTTATGGTATGCCTTCCGTTTCCCATTTTTCTGTTTTTCCACGTCCTTTGTCTAGTACAGAACGAGATACACCTAGAGCTGGCAGATAAAAATATGAGCATCTTTTACAAACGGGGCACAAAGGGTCTCTCTTTCAGACAGAATTATCCCATGAATCCTATTTTACGTACATGTTTGACTCGAGCGGTGTGATAATGAATGTGTTTAACAGAGGTATAGCCGTACAGTCTGACACTCCTTAAATACTGTCCATGCAACGTCATTCGCTGGCAGTTAATTGGGTGGCGTCAAGAAGTATTTGTGTATATGTTGAGGTCATATACATCCCGGACGGCCACTTGACTATTTGAAGCCTCTTACTAAAAAGTGGTGACGGGACCTTTTAAGGTTGGATTCCTAACAGGATTCATGACTCAAGGTCAACTTCATGGTTTGAAAAGGTGAATGTTTGTCGAAACACACATTTAGCCTATATCATGGAAGAGTTGGAAGAAAGACTCGGGTAAGGTTTTCCTGGAATTAACACGGACACGAATCAAACCGCTGATATTCCCCGGTTGATTCGCTGAATCTTTCCTGCATGGCTTGCAATTCAGTGCACAGCAAGGCTGTTTATCGTGCGAGCGAGTTTAAAGTTCCATGGGAGAGAAACGCCTTGTTAATAACAAGATAATGACCAGATATTGTGTCAGCTGTGAGCTACGAAAGAAACTGGACCATTAACAGTTTCTGCAAAATTAAGCATACCAATGCTAAATTCAGATATCTACATTTTCGTTCCCCCTTTTTAATGTGAACTATAACTGGACTTCTTTCAAGATAAGAAACATCTTTATTCGTCCGACGACGGAGAAATTTCAATATTTTCAATTGTTTATCTCTAGCTGCTTGATTGCAGCTTCTGTTACATGTTTGTTGGATGAGATAAGTATATGAATGTGCAGACTTATTGGTGTTTCTGGTACTGGACTGTGATACATGCAGCAAATTCTGAATGGTTTGCAGATGTCGAGTGATTGATCGCTTTCTATCTTTGCCACCCAGGAGTCGCTCTGCTCTTGGCTCATCTAGTAAAGCTGTTTATTCTTCACCCATCTCTACAATCTCTTCAGGTAACCATTTCACAGAATATATATATATCAGATATATATATATATATATATATATATATATATATATACATATATATATATATATATATATGGAACGTGACTTATATATTGAAATGTTTGTAATCTGAAACGAATTTCCCCATAAGGTATAGTGTAAATTCGGATAATGCGTTCTGGCCCGCAAAAAAATTTTTTTGAATGAATTTGTAAACTGTGTTTATATAGTGGTACACTTGTAAGCCAAGGTCCTGCTGTATATATGTGTGTATGTGTGTGGGTGCATATATAAGCCATGAGAGCTGTCGAATGTTTCTTCTAGACATGGACTCCACCTCTACAACTTTGCCAAAGCGTCTAAGCTGCTGCCCTCCAACAACCTCCATAAACAACCAATCAGCTACTGCCAGCTTACAGCCCAGCACCAACCAATCCTTATCAGGTAAATCAAAACCATCCCTCTTTCTAAATCTGTAAACAAAACCAAGTGACTCAATTCTGCACATTGTTTCCAAAATAACAGAAGTCACACAGGTATATCTATTGTAAATACCAGATACTTAAATGCATTTCGGTGCAGCAGAACGAATGAAAATGACTAATTGGCGCTCTCGCCACACCCCAAGCTTGTCGTACTGTATTGAGAATTTCTGTACACTTGGCTTGTTCCCCCACTTACACTAAATCACTTGTTTACTGAGGAAACTCATTCATGCCTAGAAAAATATCCCCTACATAATAAGAATCATTCATTAAAAAAAAAATCCTGCTAATATTTATTATTAGCGTATGCATACTTATTTCCCCCCGTTCACTCTCAGACTCCAGTAGTCCTGCTCCCACCATCGCCAGCATAAATAGGAAGGCAAAGTCCCGTGGGTTGGATAAAGAAAGCAGGAATAGAAACCGGCTGAGTCACACTTCATCCCCTCTCTCCGCAAGCAAGTCCAAGAAAACTCCTCTTCCGTCGGATATGGATACAGGGGGAAATACTAACCGTGTGCCCGGGCCGCGCAGGCCACGCAGCACACACACTCAGGGTATCTTTGTTTTACAAGTTGTTGTTTTGTTGTTTTTTTGCTCAACTGTGCTTACACACACACAACATTGATCTTTATTATACACCCATGTGTTGTGTCATAATTGTACTATTTAAAATTTTGAAGTCTCAAGCTGCGTTTTTTCCTCCTCAGGTGGACATTTGTTGCCATCGCTAACTGAACTTTACATTGTCGAAACTAATCAGGAATTAAAGACACTTAACTGTGCCTCATCACACAGTTGCAGGTACATTTGTACTTTTTTTTGTCTGTTTTGAGATTACACTAAAGCAAAAATATTAAAATATCCAACCAATAGAACAGGGCTATTTAATTAGCTTGTCATGGGGTGGTCGGTTCATGAAAGTACGCCAAATAAGGGTCCGGAGAGATATGGGCTTGCAATGTGAGTGATAACACAATAACAATATAAGATATAAGTGATAATAAGTATAATAATATGATAAGTATGATAATAATATAAGTGATACCAAAATAAGAGCCCACATGTTGTATTTTTGAAGCTTAAGACAATCATGTAGGTTTTTTTCTCTTTAAAACATGTTGTATTTTCATGTTTTTTTTCTTCAAATGTTGTATTAGTTAAATGTTGTTGTCCAATTATTCTCCATTTAAACAAGTACATATGTTTTAAGATTTAAACTTTTAAGTTGAAAGAGACATTTTGTATAACTAGGCTTTAGTAGGCTTCATGTTTTTACACTGAATTTGCCCACTTTTTGGGTGAATAAAATGCGAAAAAGAAATAAACAAAAGAAATAAACAACATTTAGCATCTCTCATCGTTCTGTCAGTCATAAGGTCACGTGACTTACGCTCTGCGTAGCCGTCAACTGCAGTTCGTGCTCGAATTAAACAGACGCACGTGACGTCAAAACTGTTTTCCGACTCAATTAAACTTTATTCTAAATATGTTTGTTTTTTTTGTCAGTTGAATTTCCCTGAAGTAGAAAATATCTATATCGAACTAAAAATGAGTAAATAACTATACTAATATTTGGTTTGTTCTAATGTAACAATATGGCCTTTAGGAATTTTTTTTGTTTATTTTCAAAAAGATTATTTACTGTAAATAAGTGTATACCGACCGATGCATTGATGTTATTTTTAAGTATGCTTCACTCTCCTGCATGTTTCTTCTGTCTCTAGCTACACTTTCTTTCTGCACGGGAATCAAAATTCATCCGCGAATGACGTCACACTCTATATGAGGTCAGTGCATTTAGCTTTTTAAATTAATACCGTGCTTTGAATATAAACAAGTACTAATAATTCTTAAGAGGTTTCAACCTGCTGTCTTTTGGTATTGTCAATATGAAGATGGCTTCGTAAAAAAAACAAACAAAAGATTTAATTTCACAACTTTGTCCATAAGTCATGGTTGTAATGTAGTTGTAGTTAATAATGTGTAGTTATTTACATAAACTCTACGTATATAAACTCAGTGGTGCAATAACACCAGTTTAATATGTTCAATATGATTTGTAAAAAATAATGTGTTTTCCTACCTGCAATTTTTATTGTGTGTATACACTGTATATTTAGGTCTCTGTTTCTTTTCTTTTTAATATTGTTATATTTTATCCTGCCGGCTGTAACATTGTCATTTCCCCACTATCAAGGTTTATCTTATCCTATATAGCACTGGTGGAAGTGTTAGCACAGTGTGTAGGATGATGCTCAAAAGGTCATGACCCCCCAAAACCTGCCACTGCTCAGTTATTTAAATGTGATAATTGTCAGTCTGGATACAGACGTCTGGTAAATACAGTAAATGTAAATGTACTACCAATTCTTAGTTTGCACTCATGTGTCTGCATATCCACCGCATTCAACGGCAGACTCCGTAGCGTCTGAAAACAAGTGGATCAGCCTCTTTGAGCCGGGATACACTGCTGATCTGTCACTAAACTCACAATTGAATACTGACGTACAGGCCGTGGCTCTGAAAGGCCGTCTTTTATACGACACAAAGAAAACCACTGTTCCACAGTGCACGTATTTCCATTTTATTTGACGTTAAATGACAGGAAGTAGAACTGTGCAAGGATGAGATTTGAAATACGGGAAATTTTAAAACACCACTCTACATCAGTGTAAAGGAAATTTTAATGGTTCGTTAAAACAACAGTCGTGCACAGAATTCCGTCTGTAATATTTCCAGATATAGTAGTTTTCCATATTGTCTTAACTGTCCTTATTGTCTGCCATATTGGGGTTTTTTTTTTCACTGATTACTAGGCGCTAGTAAATATATTATTCGACTAGTATAAGTAGTCCCTAGTATGTGTATACTGTAAGCTGATGCATTCCGATTTTTTCTTTTCTTTTAGGTTCTCTGAAATTGTCTGGGTGTGGCAGTGTAGTGTCACTAGAGGGCGCCTTTGCCCAAACCACGCAGACAGTGATTTTTCTGAAAGCAAAGACTCCATTACAAAGGTAATATTTTGTTAATATATAATATTTTTGTTAATATATAATATGTGTATATATATATATATATTTGTTTGTTTGTTTGTTTATTTATTTATTTTTAATGGTAAATCTTTTAAACATATAATATGTCACATGTTAGGGCATCAGTCACTTGTGGTCTGTTCCACTGGGTTCATATCACGATGCCGCTTACCATTTCCGGGTGTCAGTCTTGGTGAGTACACATTTTATATTATACACCACCTGGCCAAAATAAACCAAAGAAATAGGTATGAGTGATATAAAGTGAGGCAAAAAAATTACAGGTTTTTAAAAAGTTTGGTGAAATCAACATTAACTAAAAAAACTGAATTCAAACAACAAGTTGAGGATATGTTTAATAATGAAAGTAAGGGTCTTTCCACAGCCACAATCTGAAGTCAAGGAAGTGGAATACATTAGTGAGGCTATTCAGCAATAAAAAGGCTTTGCAGTGGATTATGAATATTATAACATTAGGTAACCTATGAAATATTTGTATGAGTTTTTTGTTTTTGGACTTGCGGTGTGTAAGACGCTCTCTGTTATTTTGGGAAGTTTAAAGAAACATGCCACTGACCCACTCTTCCTTTTGCACAGGGTGAGGTGGGCTGCTCTGGGTCTGAAAAACAGAAGACGCGGGACGCTGCACCGTTCATTGATTACTATTTTATAATACAAAGCAGATGCACTTAAAACTGTGTAGTAGTGTGGCATTTGTCAAAACACTTCTTTTCAGGACAATGAGAGAAGGTGGCCGCAACTGGGGCCACTGTCTAATATATATAATATATATATATATATATATATATTCACTCACCACAACATTAACACCCCCCCCGTGATAGTACATTTCTGACACGGCATACACTAAAAAAAAAAGAGAGAGAAAAAATTTATTATACTGTCTTCCATTTTAACCTATCCGTATTATTATTATTATTATTATCTTTCGTTTTGAAAATGTGAATATGGTGTACCTTTCAACATGTTTGCAGTTGCAGTATTAAGACCACTACTATACCATTGAAGAATAAACGCTACAAAGAATATCACTTGCATCTTCCCAGGTACGAGCTACATACAAAATGTATATAAACAGTGTACCTCGTAGCCAATGAGATGCTTGATCGAATACCTTCTTGTCTTCGAGTCCCAGCCATCATATAATGCATTAATTAATTATTTGCTCTACGTGTTACTCTATAAAAGCACAGAAGAAAATGCATCTATGGACGATTTTTCTATTCGAGATTTAATATCAGCCTAATCAAAAGATGTATTTCTTCTTTATGATGCCCGTGTTTGGTACATTACAGGCCTTTTGTTTCCTGTTAAAGAAATTTTATTAGGTATAGCATATTTGTACATGGAGAATAGCCACCTAAGAGCCTAATAATAATAATAATAATAATGGTGATGATTATTATTGTTGTTGTTATTAATACTATCATTATTAGTGCTGTTTTCATGCAAGGTCTGAGACACTGAAGCCGTACAATAATAGCAAATCACTGGACCTATAAAGGAAATCACTGGATTTAATAATAAACTGGAACACACTGCATAAACACACTGGAACAAACGCCCTTTACTTGATTTCCCCGTCTTCCCCAAATATCTACTGTCTCAGAAACACTGGAGTAAAGTGGCACATGATGAAAGAATTATTTCTGTGTTGAAAGAAGGCTGACGGCGCCTTCGTTGTCTTATTAATTAAATAAATTATATAGTTGTGAATATACATGTACAAAATAATGTGTTTTGCTACCTGCAAGGGTTTCCTTTTCTTTATTCATTTATAATCTCGTTATATATTTTTCCTGTGCCTTTTGCTTAATATTGTCCTTTTCTTAAGGTTTTCCTTTGTTGCTTTTTTTTAAAGCTCTCCCAAAGATGCTTTTAATATATATATATATATATATATATATATATATATATATATATATATATATATATATAATATATATATATGCGCAATATTATATATACAGTATATATACACCAATCAGGCATAACATTATGACGTTATGAGGAGTGAGTAACACTGATGGCACCAGCATTTTGCCTTCGATGTGTTTAAGCAGGAAAAATGGGCCAGACAATAATAGTTAATTATAATTAACTATTAATAATTATATGCTTGATTGGTTTGTCTGTCTGTCGGTCTATCTATCTATCTATCTATCTATCTATCTATCTATCTATCTATCCTGTTTAAAGTGCAAAAGCATCTTCTATCTTTACTGTATGTAAACCTTTTAATTAAGCACTATTTTTTTTTATCCAGAATTTTCCTTTTTTTTTTTTAAGCACTAATGTATAAATAGCACGCAAGACCGATTTCTCAAGATACACTCTATATGCAATAATTTCAAGCCATAAAAAAAAAAATAAGCCATAGCAGACTGTCAAGGGATAAACATAAAATCCCCAAACGTGTATTAGACAAACGCAATAAAATCACATTGACGACTATATGATGACAAATGTATTTTTCTAATCCTGAATACTTACTTAAATAACATTATGAAATCAATGTTGATCAGCTGTAATATGAGCAGGTTCCGAAATGGGAGTTTGTACACAGCATAAGTGCTCTTACCAGTAAATACAATAGGCAGCTTGAGACGATGCACTGTAAATAATATTATATTCTAATGTCTTCGTGTACATGCAACTGCTTCTAATGTTCTAGTGAGAATGCAGTGTGATTGTTTGGTAGTAACAGAGTAGTGAAGTAATCAACAGTCATTACGTCCATTTCTTTCTTTTTTTTGTCTCTTTTCTTTGTTTTCTTCCTTTCGTTTTAACGTTGTTGTAATAATAAGTTCAATTCGTGTACATTAAAGCCACAAAAAACAAACATTGTGACTATAATTAATGAAAAAGATCTTAGAAAAACAGATTTTTTTATTATTATTTCTAATTTCATTATTAGTACAAGCCCATATATGTATACACACACACACACACACACACACATATATATATATATATATATATATATATATATATATATATATATATATATATATACATGACTTACCTTGTGGTTTGAAGCCAAGTGTGCACTAGATTATAACCAAAACTGCTTGTTTGAGCACTTTGTATTCATATTAATTTGGCCTTTTTTTTTTTTTCTGTGTCGCCACACATTTAATGACCACTTCAATACTTTGTATTCTTTTGATGTACTGACTCTATGTAATGAACGCATGCAAATATGATTAAATGTCTCTGAAATTGTTTATTTACCCGTGTTATTAAGTCTGTTATGAATATTCAGAAACTATGTTTTTTTGGCACCCTCTTATACGTTTTGTTTTGCCACTGTCCATCCGAGTCTTTTTGGTTACAAGTCTTGTTTTTTAGCTGTAAAAATAATAATAATTATTACAATTTACAGATAAGGGGCACAGTGGCTTAGTGGTTAGCACGTTCGCCTCAGACCTCCAGGATCCGGGTTCGATTCGATGTGTGTGTGGAGTTTGCATGTTCTCCCCGTGCCTCAGGGGGTTTTTCTCCAGGTTCTCCGGTTTCCCCCGGTCCAAAAACATGCACGGTAGGTTGATTGGCATGTTGGAAAAATTGTCCCTAGTGTATGAGTGTGTGTGTGATTGTGTGTGTGTGTGTGCCCTGCGATGGGTTAGCATTCCATCCAGGGTGTATCCTGCCTTAATGCCCATAGACGCCTGAGATAGGCACAGGATCTCTATGGCCCGAGGGAAGATCGGATAAAGCGGTAGAAGATGAATGAATGAATGACAATTTACAGATGATTTTTCTATCAGATTTGGATTTGATTGAACTGTTTTGGGTCTCCTGAGTACATTTTATATTCACAAAGCCAGGACGATTCATTTTACTAATAATAATATCCTTTATTGGTCACATATACATTACAGCACAGTGAAATTCTTTTCTTCGCATATCCCAGTTTGATGTTGGTAGTTGGGGTCAGAGCGCAGGGTCAGGCCATGATACGGCGCCCCTGGAGCACAGAGGGTTAAAGGTCTTGCTCAAGGACCCAAGGGCGGCAGCTTGACCACACTGGGGCTCGAACCCGGATCTTCCGATCAGCAGCCCAGAGCCTTAGACCATTGAGCTACCCCCTCCCTTTAAACCTGACTTAAACCCAACTAGTATTCGGTTCTTATGTTATGTCTCTATTTATCTCCTTTTTGTACACTTAAAAAAAATGAAACCCCAAAAGTTAAAACGTATGTAATTCCATTACATGTCAATTTTCTATGCAATTTAATCACAGTGTTAAAAAGTCAACATTGGTTTAAGTTTCACCACTCCATGTTCAGTTAACGCAGTGTTTCTCAAATAGTGTGGCGCCCCCTGGCGTGTAAAATGCTTCTTTGCCCGACCAGAACAAATTATAACCGCACCAAAATAATAATAATTTTAAAATATTTTAAAACCAACTTTCCTGAAGGGGGATATTTGAGACTAGAAGCGCACCACTAGGTGGCATTATTCTGCAAAATTTCAATGTAAATGTTTTTTCTTTTTTTTGTTTTCTTTTTTCAAGAGTAACAAGGGAATTAGTAATGGGAAGTTTGGATCATTTTAGTGATTCGGTTCTTTGAATCTCGTTCATCAAAAATGAATCTTTTATTGATTCATTTAGTTCATTTAGTTCTTTTGATAAGAAATCATATAAAACGCTACATTTTCTGTAAAACATATATGCATATTATTCATTCATCTTCTACCGTTTTATCCGATCTTCCCTCGGGTCACGGGGAGTCTGTATCTATCTCAGGCGTCTATGGGCATTAAGGCAGGATACACCCTGGATGGAATGCCAACCCATCACAGGGCAAACACACACACACATTCATACACTAGGGACAATTTTCCAAGGTGACAATCAACCTACCGTGCATGTTTTTGGACCAGGAGGAAACCGGAGAACCCGGAGAAAAACCCCCTGAGGCACGGGGAGAACATGCAAACTCCACACACATATGGCCGAGACGGGAATCGAACCCAGGACCCTGGCGGTGTGAGGCGAATGTGCTAACCACTAAACCACCGTGCAATATATGTATATTATGATAAAATGAATAAGCAGCACAATTCTCATATCTTCTGGTCTGAATCATTCGTTCTTTGGTCACGTGACTCTCACAGGCACTATACAGTGCATTACACAGGAAACATAATCGAGCGATTCTGCTCATGAGTCTCCTAATCCGAGTCGTTCGTTGAACGAATCCCAGTGAACGAATCACTCTGTGAGACTACACGTTCTCCTGAGTCATGTGAAAGGCTCGTTCAAAAAGGAACGATTCGTTCATGAATGTCGCATCACTGAAGTGGACATGTGACTGTGCGTTAATAAAATACCCGCTTTATTGCAGCTCTTTTCCATACATTTCCTTTCGAAAGTGCGAACCATAAAATGCAATAAAATGTGGGCCATAGAAAAGCTTTTTTTAAATTTATTTATTAACTAAGAAGGTCTCCATGACTTCGTTACTGTCCAGCACGAGAACCTGTCAGTCCAGAGTCCAATGCCATGGTGAAATTCAGCCCCTCTTTCTGTTTGCAGAGGTATAAATTGCAGAAATCACATCCACAAAGGGCATCGGCAAATAAATAGTTTCTTTGCCCTAGGTGAGGGTGGGGGGGAAGCAGGTGCAGGGTGTGGCTGATGATGTCATCGGTGGGTATGCAAACTGTAAGTGGGTCTAGGCAGCCGTCCTGCGGGAGGGAGATGTAAACATAGACCGGCTTTTCAAAGGATCTCGTTTCTGAGGGTGAGTGTTTAAGGACGGTTGATGTTCATGG
This sequence comes from Kryptopterus vitreolus, assembly GCA_030449085.1. Taxonomy (NCBI): domain Eukaryota; kingdom Metazoa; phylum Chordata; class Actinopteri; order Siluriformes; family Siluridae; genus Kryptopterus; species Kryptopterus vitreolus. The sequence goes on from JACRUU010000021.1 coordinate 8,822,674, forward strand.
GAGCACGGTGGTGAGTTGTTGTTGACAAACGTGATTTTGTCACGAGGACTTCACAAATAGGAGCAATAAACCGGTTGAATTTGAGGTCAGATGAGATGTTGTACAAGGGATGTTGTCCAGATTGCTTACTTCCTCTTCATAGCTGAACTTTCTCTTCATTTCCGGCACCTTTTCCATTTGGTGAAATCCAGGCAAAATGAATGAATGAACGAGTTTTAATGAATGAATGAATGAAGGCAAATATGGGAGAGTCAAAACATTTGTAAGGAGAACAATGTCATAAGGTTGTTTCCACACATAACAATGACCGAGAAAGAATGTGAAAACAGATAAACAGTGTTTAAATATCATTGATTCTGTTTTGGTAAAAGTCTCTATGATTATTGTTTTTCATTTTCATATAACAGAAGAAGGACATGCAATCGCAGATGATTTAACATTATGACTGCTTTTAAAACTATATAGACTATAAAATCCTTTTGCCGGAAAACATTTCCTCTTTGTACAGAAAGAGGTACTTTGTACTTTCCTTTCACCTTAAGGGCGGGCTCTTTACAAAAGCTCCAACCAATCACAACATGTTTCCTGTTATTATATGAACATGCTTTATGTTCTCTCTCATACATATAATGATTGTGATGTTTTCAGGATTGTACAAAATAAGCTAGACAAAAGGAGGGCAAAATGATGAACTGTGGCCTGTTGACAAACAAACATGAGCCAGGTACGGTTACTTATTTTACTTGATCTTATTTATTTATTTATTTTTAAAAAAAAATATATATCGATATCTAATATATATATATATATATATATATATATATATATATATATATATATATATATATATACAGTATATATAAAAAGAATAATGAGAGCGTTAGGACAGTTTTGATTATGAGGATTATACACAAGTCTCCATCACAAAGGTAAAAGTAAATAATAATCAAAGTAGCAATAATCGATATATAATCTATATATATATATATATATATATATAATATATATCTATATATATATATATAAATCTCTTATTATTCTTTAAGTGTATTTATGATATATATATATATATATATATATATATATATATATATATATATATATATATATATATATATATATATGAGAGTTAGGACAGTTATAATTATGAGGATTATACAAAAGTTTGTAATCACAACTTTTTTCCATCCTTGGTGATTCATGCAAACAGGTATATTGGCTAATTGTCTTTTATTAGTTTATTAATTTTGTAAAACATTTTATAGAAATGTTCTCAGGTTTTGATGATGATGATGATGATGATGATAATGATGCATCCTGGACATTATGACATGCATTAATTGCATTTCACCAGAGCAAACAATTACCTTTTCCTATGTAAAAACATGTTAAGCATCTAAGAGATTTAGCGTTATTTCCTTTGCGTTCCCGGCACCATCACCTCTACCTTTATGTCTTCTGTACGTTTTTTCCTCAGTTCCTCTGAAGCACATCGAGGTGGATGTGCAGATTCAGGGACACGTAGCAACAGTGACCTCCACTCTGCAGTATGTAAACGAGGAAGCCCGAGCGCTGGAGGCCGTGTTCGTGTTCCCCATGCCTTCGGGAGCTGCTCTTTGCCAATTCATTGCTAAGATTGCAGACCAGGAGATAGTGGCTGTGCTGGAGGAGAATCAGGAGGTGAGGAAGCACTTGAGTCGTGTATTTGTTATCTGAACGGACTGCAGAATTGCAGCAGTTGCAGTCATGTCCTCATGTCGGGACGTGACATTAGAGCATATACTATGCTTGTGTGTCAGGCACGGGAGCAGTACGATGATGCATTGAGTTCGGGTGAAGAGGCTTTTCTGCTGGAGGAGAGTGAGTCGTCGGACGACGTGTTTAAGCTGAGTGTGGGTTCGCTGCCACCGGACCAAAGAGCTGCGGTCACTTTTGTCTATATCACCGAGTTGACAATAGAAGCGGATCATTCACTGCGATTCTGTCTGCCTGCTGTGCTCAACCCACGTTACACACCTGCTGGTATCACACACACACACACACACACACACACACACACACACACACACACACACACACAGTCACCAGCCTGTACTTCACTAGACAAAAAAGACACATTACTGCCAATAGCACTGACGCTTCTTGCTAAAATGTGACGATTTTTCTCCATCGCGATTCTCTCACACAATTTTCATTATTTCAACAAAGATTTGTCAAGTATAAAAACAAACAAATAAACAAACAAAAAATAGGACAATGTATCTGTATACAGGGAGGCTAGTTTTTACACACATATCCGACCCCATCGTTAGCGTTTATACTTCTGCGTCACTCTGTGGTGATTATTCCCAAACACTAGTTGGTGGTGTGTGAGTTTCTTCTTTGGTGTTTTGTGTTTCTGCTATATATACTTTTATTATATATATATATATATATATATATATATATATATATATATATATATATATATATATATATATATTTCCAATTAATCGTGCAGCCCTAACTGCAAAACATGATATACGTTCTCGCCTCATATCCCTTATAACGTCATTTACACTATACAAACAATCAATTAGCTTAGTGGTTTCGTATGACTTCCGCTAAATGAAACCATCATGTTCTGCTTTCTGGTATGACTTCAGGTGCAGATGGTGGAATAGTGTCAGAAATAACCTCCTGCCCCACTGGTATCCCCTACTGTCTCTCTTTTACTGCGCATGTAAAATCTTCAAACCCTGTTAGTAAAGTGGAGTCCAAATGTCCTCTGGAACCCCTGATGTTCCTCGACCCAGACCACACCGAGGCAAAGGTGAGTGTGTGTGTGTGTGTGTGTGTGTAGGAGATTTAATGCAAGATTTAAAGAATGATAACAATAAGACTAATTAATCAGTTACAGTCTCAGTACCAATTAGCAATGCAGCAAGCAGATGGATGCTTATGACTGCTCTTTACTCTTCTTTGGATTGTCACTGGTTAACTCTGGTAGCCTGTTGTGAGACCGCAGTAGATGCCTCTTCGCCCTAAAAGGCAGTTTAGTACCCCAAAACCTTAGCTATATCACCATGCTGCATTGGGATGGAGCAGATCTACAATATTACCTTTCAGACTCTAAGTATTTTACATCATTAACAGCTGCATGGAAAAACTTGGCTTGCGTTAAAATCTAGGCTTGCATATTTTCACCTGCACCAGGTGCCCTGATCCCCGATTATACACTGAACTAAAACTACTGTGGTTCCAAGTTAAGATTTGCCTGTCCTTTGTGCAGACTTACCTATTACCAGAGGTTAGTTGTCTCAGTGGGTTCTTGATTAGACAGGAAGGGGATGAATGCAGATGTGGTTTTAGCTTTGCATGAATGCTGCCAAGTTGTTTACTCATACTGCTGACTTTCCCACAGTGTGTGGGCTAGAGCTGGGTGATGGGTCATATAAATTCATTCATTCATTCATCTTCTATCGCTTTATCCGATCTTCCCTCACGGGGAGTCTGTGTCTATCTCAGGCGTCTATGGGCATTAAAGCAGGATACACCCTGGATGGAATGCCAACCCATCACAGGACACACACACACACACACATTCCCACACACATTCATACACTAGGGACAATTTTCCAAGGTGACAATCAACCTATCGTGCATGTTTTTTGACCGGGAGGAAACCGGAGAAAAACCCCCTGAGGCACGGGGAGAACATACACACACTCCACACACACACATGGCCGAGAATTTAGAATTTATACTTAGGATTTTAAAAAAAAGATTTAGACGATAAAGATTGCAAGCCCTTAACAGAACAAACAGGGAAAGATTTGAATGTAATTCTTATTTTATTTGAATCAGTATGCCATGTTTTGCGGACAAATTGGTATTTTTGTGTCTGTGTGTGTAGGTAAGCCTTTGCGCAGGTCATATGTTTGACAGAGATGTCGAGTTGTATGTACATTATCAAAATCCCCATCAACTCGCTACTATAGTGGAGGCTGGAGATCCCACCAAACAATCAGGTATCAAGTCTGTTCACCAAATTATGGTATAAATGAATATATATATATATATATATATATATATATATATATATATATATATATATATATATATATATATATATACATATACATTTTTCTTTCTCTTAGGAACTCTCCATGGGAGATCCTGCAATAATGGTCTCTTTCTATCCCGAGTTCCCTGAGTCAGTGATGTCTGGAAAGTCATTGTGTGGTGAGTTTGTGTTTGTCATGGACAGATCTGGCAGTATGCGCTGCCCAATGCATGATGGGTCAGGTACAAAGGAGCGCATCGAATGTGCCAGGGTAAGACTCCCCCCCCCTTCATAACGTCTATTGCGAGATAAGAAATGATAATCTGTGTTTCAAACGATATGAAGTGAGTAATGGTGTGTTTAGGATACTTTGCTCCTACTACTGAAGAGTCTCCCCATGGGCTGTTACTTCAACATCTACGGCTTTGGGTCTCACTTTGAATCCTTCTTCCCGTGAGTTAAACTTTACATCAAGTGATGAAACAATACAGCGGTAAAATCGAGTAGGATTTCTGCTTCGCAGGTCCCCGAATCTCTTTCTAATCTACATAGCCACAAAACTCTTTTGACATTTAAAATGAAATACTCAATGTCAATTTGAGTCCTTCTTATATTTATGAAAAACAAAAAAATAAACGGCAAATTCAAATGATTCATCTGCAGCAAGCTAAAAATGGTGTGTTTTCTCTGTGTGCCGTCGTCCTTTTACTGGCGCTTGCAGTCAGCTGTCAACCTGTACAATAAAAGGATCATTTCACTGAACAATGAAAAAAATAGGAATATATTTAAATACTTGGATATTGTCATTTCTGCTTCTGAACCTCAGGGCAGTATGCTGGGCTCTGGCAGGTGTTCGCACTTTGTCAGTTGTGACACATTATTCATTCATTCATCTTCTACCGCTTTTATCCGATCTTCCCTCGGGTCACGGGGAGCCTGTGTCCTATCTCAGGCGTCTATGGGCATTAAGGCAGGATACACCCTGGATGGAATGCCAACCCATCACAAACACACACACATTCATACACTAGGGACAATTTTCCAAGGTGCCAATCAACCCACCGTGCATGTTTTTGGACCGGGGGAGGAAACCGGAGAACCCGGAGGAAAACCCCCTGAGGCACGGGAACGGGGAGAACAAAAAAAAAACTGCAAACTCCACACACACATGGCCGACGGGAATGACCACTAAGCCACCGTGCCCCTTACGCCTATTAATGGCGACAAATTTTTTTATTTCGATGACACAAGATCGCCATAATCCTCAAATTTAGAATTACATTTGAAAAACAAACGGACTAAAAAAAATACAATTTAATTAAGTACTCGATAATTATTTTACAAAGGCCACCTGGAGCTGCGTCAGAGAGCTGTTCTTAACGGAGATACCTGAGTGAAAGTGATAACGAGGTGTGTATTTCTGTGTGATTGCTTGGTTGTAGGGCCAGTGTGAAGTACACTCAGAAGACTATGGAGGAGGCTGTGAGAAAAGTAAAAATGATGAGCGCAAACATGGGGGGGACGGAGATTCTGCGACCTCTGGAGCACATTTACAAACAGCGTTGCATCCCCAACCACCCAAGACAGGTAATATTATTCTTTCCTTTAATGATCCTTTCCTTTAATCACTGACACCTGGAATCTCTTAAAAAAAAAAAAAAAAAAAAAAATATATATATATATATATATATATATATATATATATATATATATAATATATATATATATAATAGATTTTCTATTCAAGCTCACGATGCCATTATTTCGCTTCTTTTAATATAAATTAATATATTAAGAATTATTTAAAATAAATGGTTATAAAATAAATCATTTTATTAAAGGGAGAGTATTAGAAACATGAAACGTATTCTTTGAAATAGGATTTCTCGATTTAATATTTGAATCAATTGAAGGCCAATTCTAATTCTAATTTCTAATTCTAATCAATTCTACATTTTGAGACTAATTTCTTCCTCGTTGTCATTTCTCTCGGTTCAGTTGTTCATATTTTCAGACGGTGAAGTCGGAAACACCAAGAAAGTGCTTCAGTGTGCGAGGAGCAATGCGAAGTTCCACAGGCATGTTTACGACGCATGCAGCATGGAATTATATTTCAAACGTGTTTCCTGTGCATCGCATGCCTCTCTCTGTTTATAATGAGCTATTCCACTCTTTCTTTTAACCAGATGCTTTTCATTTGGAATTGGTGAAGGTGCAAGTTCTGCGCTCATTAAAGGATTGGCTGAAAACACCTCTGGCTATGCTCAGTTCATCACGGGAAGCGAGCGCATGCAGGCCAAAGTAAGACTGGGTTGTAGTCAAATGTCACACAAAGAGGGAACAGAATAAGAGACAAACGGTAATTTGGAGTAAAACATTAAGGTGTGGATATAATTATTCACTTTGGAGTTCGTTCATCTTCTACCGCTTTATCCGATCTTCCCTCGGTGTCGCGGGGAGTCTGTGCCTATCTCAGGCGTCTTAGGGCATCAAGGCAGGATACACCCATCACAGGACACACACACACACACTCACATTCACACACACAGTCATGGACGAGGAACAGTTTTTCCAACGTGCCAATCAATCTACCGTGCATGTTTTTGGACCCGGGGAGGAAACCGGAGAACCCGGAGAAAAACCCCAAGCACACACACATAGCGGAGGCGGGAATCGAACCTGCAACCCTGGAGGTGTGAGGCGAATGTGCTAACCACTAAACCACCATTTTTTGTTTGAATAAGAGCTGAGCGATTTGTCATATAAATTGAATCGGCGATTTTTTTTTTTTTTTTAGACAAAATTTGATTTTCGAATTTTGCATACATGTGGGAAAATTTGTTTTTTTTTTTACCCGTGGGTGTTTTGGGGTTTGGGGTTTTCGTGTTTATCCCGCAGTGGCACATACGGCCTTCCCATTCATTTTTTTGAGGTGCTGGAATAATTAACAAATTAACCGCGACAACTATTTCGAGATAAACCGTAAACACGAATGAATCGGTCATGACGAGTCCTCTCCCAGCTCTAGTCTCCAGAGAGACTCATCAACTCATTATGTTTCCCATCCGCAACCGCTCCTTCCACGTCACACACTGTAAATATTTGTGCAGGAATGACGTTGTATGCTAATCGTATGCAAAGTCTTATGACCTGAATGAGGCCAAAACAAATAAACAGGTCGCTTGTCAACAAAGACCTGAGGGGCATTCATAAGCATCAGTCTGAGCCCTGATATGCATGTTTAATGGACGTAATTTTGGTCAGTGCTTTATATGCTTAATGAATAATTATATGAATAATAATTCTGCTAATATGCTGATATTTATACTTACAATTTATGAATGAATTCTTTTGTCCTTTATTCCCAATGCTAGGTAATGGAGTCTCTCCAATATTCTTTGCAACCATCGGTGACTAATATCGCTGAGGATTGGACCGGGGTGTCTTTCACACGTCTGAGCCCTCCGATTAAAACACTCTTCCACGGTCAAAGAGCACTGATTTATGGCCAGTTGAATGGCAAGGTGAGCGCTTCTCTATATTGTGTTTCAGATGTATTTGCATAAGCTATGATTTTACACTGTTATTTCAATATTTCGCGGGTTAATTTTATTAACGAGGCTCGCATTACTATGTACTTTTGCGTTGTGTTGATTAATGTAATCAGGCGTTTTGAAAGGTGTAAGTTCACCTAAAATACTTCTCTCTAAGAAAATAATGGAAACGAAGGCAGGATATGGTGAAAAAACAAGTAAGACTTTTATTCTTTAAACTCCTGATAAAGACAAGTAATTCATCACTGCATGCAAATGCGATAACGTATCTCTCGCTTAAGGCAAGTCCCGGGAGGGGGGGGGGGGGTTGTTACACACCCATATAATTAACACAGCGCCCTCTTGAGCTGTCTTAGTAAATTACACCCCAAAAGTATTTAACAACACCAAGCAATGTGAATACATTTACTCTCCCTAAATTTCACAAAAGGTATATGCTACTTGCTATGTTAACTAAAGTATATATTCATTCATTCATTCATCTTCTACTACTTTATACGATCGTCCCTCGGGAGAACCTGTGCCTATCTCAGGCGTCTTGGGGCATCAAGGCAGGATACACCTTGTATGGGGTGCCAACCCCATCGCAGGGCCACACACACACACACTACACACACATTCACACACACACATTCATACATATGGAGGACAATTTTTCCAAGATGCCAATCAATCTACCTACCTACCGTGTTTCCGGGCCCCCACGTGCCTCCTAAAGTATATAGCAAAACGTATATAGTTTATACTATCCAAAGCCATCAAAACTGGAACACTGTTCTTAAAGGAGCCACGTACCATATTTAACAATTAAAGCAACCACAAAAAAATGACAGAAATTAATAAGAAATGAATGAATTAACTATAAATGAATATTAAAAGAATCATTTCCAGAGAGAAGGAAATGTTATATATATATTATATATCTTCCCATATATATACAGACGTGGACAAAATTGTTGGTACCCTTTGGTCAATGAAAGAAAAAGTCACAATGGTCACAGAAATAACTTTAATCTGACAAAAGTAATAATAAATAAAAATTCTATAAATGTTAACCAATGAAAGTCAGACATTGTTTTTCAACCATGCTTCAACAGAATTATGTAAAAAAATAAACTCATGAAACAGGCATGGACAAAAATGATGGTACCCCTAGAAAACACAGAAAATAATGTGACCAAAGGGACATGTTAATTGAAGTTGTGTCCACTAATTAGCATCACAGGTGTCTACAACCTTGTAATCAGCCATTGGGCCTATATATATGGCTCCAGGTAATCACTGTGTTGTTTGGTGATATGGTGTGTACCACACTCGACATGGACCAGAGGAAGCAAAGGAAAGAGCTGTCTCAAGAGATCAGAAAGAAAATTATAGACAAGCATGTTAAAGGTAAAGGCTATAAGACCATCTCCAAGCAACTAGATGTTCCTGTGAGTACAGTTGCACATATTATTCAGAAGTTTAAGATCCATGGGACTGTAGCCAACCTCCCTGGACGTGGCCGCAGGAGGAAAATTGATGACAAATCTAAGAGACAGATAATCCGAATGGTAACAAAAGAGCCTAGAAAGACTTCTAAAGAGATTCAAGGTGAACTTCATGCTCAAGGAACATCAGTGTCAGATCGCACCATCCGTCGTTGTTTGAGCCAAAGTGGACTACATGGGAGACGACCAAGGAGGACACCATTGTTGAAAACGAATCATAAAAAAGCAAGACTGGAATATGCCAAACTACATGTTGACAAGCCACAAAGCTTCTGGGAGAATGTCCTGTGGACAGATGAGACAAAAATCGAAGTTTTTGCCAAGGCACATCAGCTGTATGTTCACAGACGAAAAAATGAAGCATATCAAGAAAAGAACACTGTCCCTACTGTGAAACATGGAGGAGGCTCTGTTATGTTCTGGGGCTGCTTTGCTGCGTCTGGCACAGGGTGTCTTGAATCTGTGCAGGGTACAATGAAATCTCAAGACTATCAAGGAATTCTAGAGAGAAATGTACTAGCCAGTGTCAGAAAGCTTGGTCTCAGTCGCAGGTCATGGGTCTTGCAACAGGACAATGACCCAAAACACACAGCTAAAAACACCCAAGAATGGCTAAGAGGAAAAAATTGGACTATTCTAAAGTGGCCGTCTATGAGCCCTGACCTCAATCCTATTGAGCATCTTTGGAAGGAGCTGAAACATGCAGTCTGGAAAAGGCACCCTTCAAACCGGACACAACTGGAGCAGTTTGCTCATGAGGAGTGGGCCAAAATACCTGCTGAGAGGTGCAGATGTCTCATTGACAGTTACAGGAAGCGTTTGATTGCAGTGATTGCCTCAAAAGGTTGCGCAACAAAATATTAAGTTAGGGGTACCATCATTTTTGTCCATGCCTGTTTCATGAGTTTATTTTTTTACATAATTCTGTTGAAGCATGGTTGAAAAACAATGTCTGACTTTCATTGGTTAACATTTATAGAATTTTTATTTATTATTACTTTTGTCAGATTAAAGTTATTTCTGTGACCATTGTGACTTTTTCTTTCATTGACCAAAGGGTACCAACAATTTTGTCCACGTCTGTAATATATATATATATATATATATATATATATATATATATATATATATATATATATATATATATATATATATATATATATATATATATATATATATATATAATATATAATATATATATATATACACACACACATAGATATATATATATAGATATATATGTATGTGTATATTTGTATATATGTGGCATTGTATCTGTTACAATCGCGATTAAATATCTGAATCTATTGACGGCCCTAATTTAAACACTACGGATTTGCTCAAGATCACATCATGTAATAGCACAGCGTCTGTTTCTATACCCAGCAATGCCAGAACCCGGATGCTAAAGGAAAATTATCAGTGCGGTACCACCTAGGAGGACAAAAGGTCTCCAACACTGTCCATTTCTCCTTGACGCCTGTTGAGAATAGCAGGTAACTTTGTCTTTCACTTTGTTTGGCGAATTGTATTTACAGGATGTCTTTGACAGTTGAGTTGGAGGGTCGTCCGGGTTGTTTACAAATAAAATAAACAGTTTTTAGTCAAGACGTATTATTAGCTTGGTAAAAACAGACGCATCTTTAACGGTGGAAGAGATTTTAAGATACGTAATCTAAGATTGTGTGTGTGTGTGTGTGTGTGTGTGTGTGTGTGTGTGTGTGTGTGTGTGTGTGTGTGTGTTGTGTGCAGACTGACCGTTCACAGGCTGGGTGCTCGCTCTCTGATCCGCTCTCTGGAAATCGACGAGCAGAATGAGAAAGCCAATACGGAGGCTCTGAAGGCCAGAGTGGTGGAACTGAGTAAGCAGTCTGGAGTGATCAGCTCACATACAGCCTTCATAGCTGTTCATAAGGGCAGCAAAGAGGCTGTCAAAGGACCCCTGGTGACAAGGAGAATTCCTACTCCGAGTGAGAGTTCTTTTCTTTCCAAACCTTTCGTTTCATAATATAAGAATGCCTGTGATTGTGGAGGCTTTTTATGCATAAAACACACGGTACAGGACACATCCTGTTTTTGTGCAGCTGTGACATGTACAATTAAAACCAGGACAAATGGACCGAAGAACGTTTTTTTTTATCCTAGAAGCATTAAATATAAAAAAGAAATTCTCTGGGAGAATTCATCTTCATTCTCTTTATTCGTTCATCTTCTACCGCTATATCCGATCTTCCATCGGGTCACGGGGAGCCTCAGGCGTCTATGGGCATGAAGGGAGGATAACCCTGGGGACTTCCCTGGATGGAATGCCAACCCATCGCAGGACACACACACACATACACAAACACACATTCATACACTAGGGACAATTTTCCAAGGTGCCAATCAACCTACCGTGTATGTTTTTGGACCTGGGGAGGAAACCGGAGAACCCGGAGAAAAAAAAAAACCCCCCCCGAGGACACGGGGAGAACATGCAAAACTCCCACACACACATGAAAGTGCAATAATATGCAAACTTTTTTGTGTGATTTGTGTATCTTGTGTAATATGTCTGAAGCACCTAATTTCGTTGGACTTCCCACATGCTCCAATGACAATAACGATTATTCTATTCTATTCTATTCATTCATTCATCTTCATTTTTCTATACCCGTGCCAATCAACCTACTGTGCATGAGCTTTGGACCGGGGGAGGAGGGAACCGGAGAACCTGGAGAAAAAAAAACTCCGATTGAGGCACGGGGAGAACATGCAAACTCCACACACACATGGCTGAGACGGGAATCGAACCCGGATCCTGGCAGTGTGAGGCGAACGTGCTAACCACTAAGCCACCGTGCCCCTCTATTCTATTCTATTCTATGGTTATTTTGTTGTATTTTTATTATTATTTGGAATGTGAGGGGACTGGATAAAAAACTCAAACGTCTTATCATTTGTTTTATGCTTTGTTTGTTACAGGGATGTACAGATCGAGCCCACAAATGCATGGACTTCAGGGTAAGTGGCTGAATATTCGACTTTTTATGAAACATCTGATTCTTTTAGTACTTTCGTTTTCAGGATTTTGTGCTCTGACTTTGGACAACAAAGACAACGATTACCATGTTTTACTCAAATACGCCTTTGTCTGGTAATATGAGGAAGTCTATAAATCACTGCAACTGTAAATGTATTAAGGGGGCACGGTGGTTTAGTGGTTAACATGTTCGCCTCACACCTCTAGGGTTGGGGTTCGATTCCCGTCCCGGCCGTGTGTGTGTGGAGTTTGCATGTTCTCCCCATGCCTCAGGGGTTTTTTTTTCTCCTTTTCTCTTGTTTTTTTTTTTATCCTTTTGAGTGGTATGCATTAGATGTAAAAATATCATATCGCTGACCATAAACTGTTATGTCCATGGACAGAACTTTGTCTTATGTGTCTTATTAAAATACTCCAAAAGACACACAAAATGCTCTGGATCGTTGGACATCTACAGTACCTTGGCAAGGCTAGAGGGGCGGAGCCAGTGATGTCATTAACCAATCTATTTCTCTACAGGTCATTGTGCATTACGTTCGGCTCCAGTTTGTAGAACGGGTTGTAAGTTTGCATTTAATTTGGAATTTGCACATACATACACACTGATGCAGATTGTTTCATTTAAATTCTAGTACACTGCAGTAAACAACGCAAATAAGATATTTATGGATATGATTGTGTAAGTACAATAGTTGAACATGTTTCTAATTGCTAACCGATTTTTAATTTTTTTTTATTTAAAGCGGTTCGGAACATGTTCAGAAAAATGGGTAAGTTTGCTTTAATTTCTCTTTTTCCTAATGTTATGTGAATAAATGTAATATAATTAATATTATATTTTATATTTTATACCGTTCTAATAATTGAATACGTTTCATGCCCCCCCTCTGTGTTCATGTTTCTTTCTTTTTAAATAAAATAGATTTTTATGGCAGTTGTTTGCGGTCCTGTAAGTAACTGAACATTAGACAATTTTTTTTTGACACATGTATTGAATATGACAATAAGCTCTTACTGTTACTGCAGTCTATAAAAATAGTAAAAAGAAAGCATAAGATACTGTTACTTTTTTTATCCATTTTAAAAATACATTTCTTATAAAAATAAATGTATATATAATAGATTTCTTAACATTTTTTTCTTCTCTGATCTTTTCTGATATTCCAAATGTCTTATAGCTATAGACTCCGGTAAGTTTGCACATTTTATTTCTTCATGTCGTATTTATTTATTTATTTATTTATTATTTATTATTTTTTAATACTGTATGTGGGGCACGTGGCGTATGGTTAGCACGTTTGCCTCACACCACAGGGTCCGGGTTCAATTCCCGTCTCGGCCATGTGTGTGTGGAGTTTGCATGTTCTCCCCGTGCCTCAGGGGTTTTTTCTCCTGGTTCTCCGGTTTCCTCCCCGGTCCAAAAACATGCACATTAGGTTGATTGGCACCTTGAAAAATTGTCCCTAGTGTATGATTGTGTGTGGTGTGTGTGTGTGTGTGAATGTGTGTGTGTGTGCCCTGGGTTTGGAATTCCATCCAGGGTGTATCCTGCCTTAATGTCCATAGACGCCTGAGATAGGCACAGGTTCCCCGTGACCCGAGGGAAGATCGGAATAAAGCGGTAGAAGATGAATGAATGAATGAATGAATGAATGAATGAACTACATGTGTCAGGAGTGTAACACAGAATGACAGAAATGACATCAGAGCTCCATTTTTCTGTTTACTTAAAAAAATATGTCTGACCTGACCGTTTGTGTGTCAAGATTGTTTCTTTCGTTCTTTTTAACAAATTACACCCCTCCTGTGTTCCTGTTTCTTTCTTTTTAAATAAAATAGGTACTTATGACAGTTGTTCTCTACCCCGTAAGTAATTAAACATTCTTTAATTGTTAATTGTTTGAGTTTTTTGACAGATATGTATGAAATATGACAATAATCTCTTACTGTTAGTGTAGTCTATACAAATAGTAAATATTAAATACAATGCATTTCTTATAGAAATACATTTCTTAACATGTTTTTTTTTGTCTGCTCTGATCTTTACAATATTCATTCCAAATGTCTTATAGCCATAGAAACGGCTAAGTGTGTATCAGGAGTGTAACACAGAATGCTCATTTTACGTTTTTTTAAATAGTTTGTGTATTGGATAAAGATATAATTGGGGAATTAATGTTTAATCGCTTCTTTTTCTATATTAATTATATTTACTATATAATTATATTTCAGTTGGATCTTCGGAGCTTCCAGAGGACCCATTGTTGCAGCTCATCACCCTCCAGAAGGCTTCAGGTTGCTGGGAAATGGAGTCTAGCCTGGCAGGGGTGTTTGGGAAGACAGAATCCGAGCTGATGCAGCAGATTCCAGTGCAGGTTGATACCCGTTAAATACGTGAATGTACATTGTTTAGTAAATTTACTCGCAAAGGATAAATTATGATCGTAATACTTATTATTGGTTATATAGCTCATTTTCTTTTCGCATAAAAAGTCCACTTGTGGTGCTTTACATCGGTGGTCACCAACCTTTTTATCACCGCGGACCGCTCGACGTTTGACAATTTTACCACGGGCCCCGTGGGGGTTACGCAAATTGTTTATATTGTAAATATAGTAATAAACACACTGGGTCCTCATATGCAATTCAAGTGACCGAGATGTAACCGAGAGAATACGGTTATTTGTCAAAATAAAAGATTTTTGCAAAATAAAAGACTACGATAATAAATAAAACAGAAATAATTAACGATTTCTTGTGCGGCCCCTTTACCAATTGATCCGGGGGTTGGGCACCACTGCTTCCAGTGTAAGGGGCCAAATAGATAAATGAATGAGATTCATATGTCTGAGGGCTTCTGACAGTAAAATCTGTCAACATCTGGTCCTGGGTCGTTCCCAAAGAACTCAAGGAATCCAGATCAACACTTAAAAGGTCCTTCAAGATAAAAAAAAAGAAAAAAAAGATAGAAACAGCAGACCAAATATTGCCAAAGAACATAATAGTAGAATATAATATAATATAAAATAAGAGTATCAAGTCAACCAATCAATCTTTCGTTCCTCGTCACCTCCAGCTCCGCCTCCTGTCTTTTATATAACGCCACCGTCTCTAAACCCTACAACATCACAGGTCTCAGCGCAATCCTATAAACTTTCCCTTTCACTCTCAAAGATACCCTCCTATCACAAATCCTGCACTCTTTTCTCCACCAATTTTATCCGCCAATTATATCCCACCCACTAGCGGGTATAACGATGAAGAGCCACTCACTTCACCATTCATGATGTCACATTGTTATGCCTGATCACAGGGTTCTTGTGTGTACGTCTTTGCTTTTGGATGCAGGTGAAGTCGGATGTCTGGGCCACAATTCTGGCTCTGATTTGGCTACACGGCTTTAAGGCCTATGTCAAGATTGAGTGGAAACTTTTGGCGATGAAAGCGGTTTCGTGGATCCACTCTCAGAAAGGTAAACTCTCCATTTGTTTACCTCTTTTGTTTTGTCTTTTTGGTCAGTGTTCATGAGGATGATGATGGTGTGTGTGTGTGTGTGTGTGTGTTTCAGTGGTCAACCAATCCGAGTGTGTACAGGCAGGTAACGCTCTGTTTTCTGTGCTGTCAGGTTAAAGAAGATGCTCTGGGACTCTGAAGACAGCATCCACCAGCACAAAAAAAAAGCCATCGCATCGTTTCTCTTCCCTACATTTTAATTAAACATCCTTTAGCTTCCTCTTAAATAAGATAATGCTGGCAGTGAAATTATTATCAGGGTCATAAATGCTGCCGCATTGCAATATAGAGTTCATCTGCATTCCTGGGATTCTAGTTGACCAAATGACTATAAATGTGGCCTTATTTGTTGTTTAATTATTAACACAATACTTGTTCCACATTTATAAGGAGTCTGAATGATCAATTTTGTTTTCTAATGAGATGTTTGTATTTTGCATGGTATTATACTACATTATATATATTATATATATATATATATATATATATATATATATATATATATGATATATATATATAAAGATTGTAATGATGAGGCCTCTAACTGATATGCATTGTTGTTTACTCAATTTAATAAAAGTTTTCCCTGCAAACTTGATTTATTTGCTCCAGAAACATTTTTCATTGCTTCCAGATTTGTGTTTTAGTCAATTAGCTGCTAAAAAACAGATTTAAAAGCCTAAGGGAAGCATTTAAAAGGACCCGAAACTACATTTCCCAGCAACCCCTGTACATCACACAAATTACTCCTTCTTCTTGTTTCATGCTGATTGGCAACTCTGTTTAATTCCGTATATCTCAGTGCTCAGCTTTCCCAGGTGTGTCCTATGTTTGCATTTATTGTCGTCTTGTGTTTCCATCTTACAGGTTTGCTCTACTCACCAATAACAAGGGCGGGGGATAATATTATTTCAGGGACTCCAGGCCGAAACACCTTGATTGATATATGAAATAATACATAATCTAGGACCACAGCATTGTTTAATGGTCCATTGTTATGCAAATACGGATTTCGGTGTGATTTGCGTGTGAATGGAAGGGTCGCGTCTGGAGGAAGTGAATGATTGTGATCACCTGTGTGTAATTTTTGTTCGTTAGTGTTGTCGGTTTCGTTGAGCAGAGGATGAAAAGGAAGTACATATGCCAAGATGGGAAGGGGTGCCAACAAATACACAGATGCAGAGGTAGGTGCGAAGTGTGCGTGTGTGCTTGTGCGCGTGCGCGTGTGCGTGTGTGTGGATTGTAAAGTGAAAGCAAATGTGACACACAGCTGCAGAGGTGTGTGTGTGTGTGTGTGTGTGTGTGTGTGTAAAAACGAAGCAGATTCTCATGGTGAAATCTTTTGGCCCAATCAACTACCCATGCTTGATCATACAGCAATCACACCTCTCTATCTCTCTCTAATAACTACATACCATTGCCTCAGGCCTTCACCAATAGTTTTAAAATGATGTAAAGTATGATCTTTACACACACGCATTTTATGAACAACAGCAGACGTCTGGTAATTATAAGCAGGATATTATAATCAGTAGTTCATTTCCTTAATACACCTGCAATATTTTCTTATTTATGTGTATCTGTATATATGCTGCTACATACATTATATACCCCTTATAATACTTTGCAGACATTATATATATATATATATATTATATATATATATATATATATATATATATATATATATATATACATACACACACATAATGTGTATGTATGTGTGTGTGTGTATATATAACACTAACTCCCATAACCATGTGTACTCTTACTGCACATTCCATGATCTAATTCTTTACATACATTTGTTTATTTATGACAAGCCGTGGTGCTTTTTTTAAGTGTATACATATGCATGTATGTGTATGTAGATATATATTATATATATATATATATATATATATATATATATATATATATATATATATATATATATATATATATATATATATATATATATAATGTATGTATGTATGTGTGTGTGATAAAGTGGTCAAATGTCAGCCAAGAGTCAGCCATATCGCAGACCGATTTGGACTGTGGATTCTGATGATGAGCTGCTTGCACATTTTTATATCATGCTTTAAGAGTAGCTCGAGGTTTGGCTTTCATTCCGCTGTGAATGCACAGAGTGAAAAAGAAGCTCCCAGACAGCGTAATAAGCGTTCTTCAGCACTTGATGTGTCCATTCGCTCTGAAGCTCCTTGTCAGTTTTCATTATCAGCAGAGGAAGTCATAATGGCGGAGATTGTTTTGTGCTGAGGGGTAATATTTATGAACTCGTGCCGATTCCAAATGCATCTTCAGGATGCTCGGCTTCCAGCTGCGCTTTGGATTTATTTGTTAAATACTGCATGGATGTTTTTTGGGGTTTTTTTTCCCCCTATTTTTCCTTCCTTTTATTTATTTTAATGGTAGTTTGGCACGATTTTGTTGCCATGGTTTAGAATATTTTTGTTGTTGGAAGCCGTAAGCACTTTAGACAGATTATATATAATTATAATTGATTATATTCATTTTTTTATGTAGTTTCATATGGATTTCAACCTAGTTGGAGGGTTGGAGGATGTTAAAAACAAAATGCACATGTGTAGGCAACTATATGCTGTTGTTTAATCCACAAATGGATATCATGGTTATTGCACAAATGTTTGAGCAATATTGCACTACACCGTGTGTGGGTGTGTTTGAGACAGGTTCTGTATGTGGATATGTTAATTTTGTAATGATATAAAGTGAGTGAGCTCTTCATTCATTCATCTTCCATCGCTTTATCCGATCTACCCTCGGGTCACGGGTCATCTCAGGCGTCTATGGGCATTAAGGCAGGATACACCCTGGATGGAATGCCAACCCATCGCAGGACACACACACACACACACACACACACACACACATTCATACACTAGGGACAATTTGTGCCAATAGGTGCCAATCAACCTACCGTGCATGTTTTTGAACCGGGAGGAAACTGGAGAACCCGGAGAAAAACCCCCTGAGGCACGGGGAGAACATGCAAACTCCACACACACATGGCCAAGACAGTGCCCCCATGCTCTTTAAAACATTTTTTGAACTTGTTGTTTATATATATATATATAATGTGTATATAATGTGTGTGTGTATATAAACAACACAGTGTATATATATATATATATATATATATGGAATTCCATCCAGGTATATCCTGCCTTATTGCCAATGTAGGCACAGACTCCTCGTGATATACATTTTTTGTTGTTCTCTCTATAATAATGTTAGAGCGTATAGAATCGTGTAGGGGGACATTTTGAAAGAAGGAATAAACAGGATAAAGCACTATGGAAAATCTGCTAACAAGTCAGGATTGTGATTAAGCGTTCCTTTTCTCTCTCTTCGTTCTTTCCAAGCCTGATACCATTTGTCCAGAAGGGGGCAGTGTGTCCCTGGAGTGGGCAAGACACTCTCCTTCACACTTGGCAAACACTTTATTACCCAGACAGTGGAAAAACAAATAGACCGCCTAAAAAGGTCCTGTTTACACAATTAAAAAAAAAGGTGTATGATTCATCTCCATCCCGGGCTAGTAATATGTTTTGTTTTCATTTAATTTTCATGACAGGATGTTTTCGAACATATTACTGGCTGTATTGGGAGTTAAAATATTTGTAATGTTTAATGGTTAATCTCGGTGGCTTACGTCACACATGCAACACCAGGCAGGGATCATGTTCAGGAGCAGGGTGTTGAAGTGTACACCCCCCCCCCCCCCCCCCCATTAGATTGTTTTATTCTGCATCTGTCTGTCAGGCAATCATTACAGACTGGCACATTTCTTTACGAAGGATTATGCAAAGCCATGGCAGGCCACTTTACTCTCTTTGTTTTTAAAAAATGAATGGATATCTTGCCAGCACAGGTGGTTAACACGTTCGCCTCACACCGCCAGGGTCCGGGTTCGATTCCCGTCTCGGCCATGTGTGCGTGGAGTTTTTGCATGTTCTCCCCGTGCCTCAGGGGGTTTTTCTCCGGGTTCTCCGGTTTCCTCCCGGTCCAAAAACATGCACGGTAGGTTGATTGGCACCTTGGAAAAATTGTCCCTAGTGTATGAATGTGTGTGTGAATGTGAGTGTGCGTGTCCTGCGATGGGTTGGCATTCCATCCAGGGTGTATCCTGCCTTAATGCCCATAGACGCCTGAGATAGGCACAGGCTCCCCGTGACCCGAGGGAAGATCAGATAAAGCGGTAGAAGATGAATGAATGAATGAATGAATCTTGCCAGCCTACAATCCACATTTGTCCTTGAGTGTAGTGTATGGAGTGTAAGAAACACACACAAACACATACACGATTACTATCATTGTAAGGACTTTTTAAAAGTCTCAAATTGTCCTCTCATTCTTGGGATCCTCTCCAATATAATGCACACAGGGTATTAAAAACGTGGTACTACCTGGTAAATATTCCATGTTGGCTAATCTAAATCGATATATTGGAAAATATTGTTGGTTTATATAGTGTATACTGTAAGCTTATTTGATCTCTAACAAACAACCGCTTATTGGTCGGGACCCCTGAATAGTCATCTAATATTTAGGAGAATTTATTGCTGAAATATTATATTCTCATTCTTTGGCACTCGGCACATCTGGATTATTGTGTTTCAACGATTACTTTGTTTTTCCTTACATTAATTTTGCATTGCTACAGTTTAGTCTTGTGTTATGCATGGCTTTTAGTGTCTGTAATAACACCATCATGGGTTTCTTGTTTCCTACAAAAAAATAAATAAGTAAACTGATAGACCGATGTGCCCCCCCCTCTCTCTCTTCTTCCTCCTCTTGAAAGGTTTTAGTTCTGCTACTCCCAACTGCTGCTATTTTAGCCAGGTGTTTTTCAGAGCACATGCTGTTAATGGAGGTCTTTTTGTTTGTTTGATTTCGAAGTGCACACTTTTCTAAATGACTTTCTCATGCTATACGACTGTATTCCAAAAAAGTAAACGTTAACACCTGATTCCTGTAAAAGTGTGAATTATGGCCTGCTGTGCACTACAGAGACAAAAGAGAAAGTAGCTCTACAGTCTGGAGAACCGCAATTTCAAACCGCTGGCATCTCTTTTTAAACTTTCCCAATCCTCGCACTTGGATCATTGCTGGCGAGCACGTAACGCATTTCGGTGTTTGCGGCGTGAGCGACGGTGCAGTAATATGATATAATATAATCTGCGCTTGAGTGGGAATACACATGGAGCAACTCTTTTTCATATCACCCAAGGAACGGGTTTATTACTGTAAACAAGCATGATGCAAGTGATGTATCGCATGTTGCTCATTAACACCAGACTTCCTTTTTTTTTTAAAGCGATTATGGTGTTTTAAATTGCATTTGTGCTGCGTTTTCCAGGCAGATGGTTTTAATTGCCGGATGTGTGCGCCGCTTGTATCGTGTATGGATAAAACAAATTGACTCCGGTGGAGTTGATTTGTAAAATATTTGAGCAATGAAAGGGCGGCGTGAATGTGTGTTGCGTCAAAGGTTCCAATGTAGCCTTAATTAATGAATTAATTAATTGTAGTAAAAAATGGCCCAACGGAAATGCACGCTTCTAATAAAAGTAGTGCTGTTAATGATTTGCGTGAACACATTATTTGATGATGGAAATAAATGGGTATTTAAAGTGTCTGTGGTTGTGTTCAAATGCATGATATAAAAATGTGAACAGTAACTCGCACTTGCCTT
Source organism: Kryptopterus vitreolus (assembly GCA_030449085.1). Classification (NCBI taxonomy): domain Eukaryota; kingdom Metazoa; phylum Chordata; class Actinopteri; order Siluriformes; family Siluridae; genus Kryptopterus; species Kryptopterus vitreolus. The sequence goes on from JACRUU010000021.1 coordinate 8,844,020, forward strand.
TTTTTTTTTTTTCTTTTTTTTTTTTTTTAAATATGCTGCTGCTACATGATTGGTTGATTGGAAAACCGGGTGAATGTCTAGGGGAAGACTTTTATTCTGGCATTTATTACTGGAAGGTACATAGATTAGTTTAAAGTACTTCTGTTTGGTGTGAAAATTGACTTCTTTCTGTGTGATTTAATTAATTTATTTTCATTGCATTATGGTAGTCCGATTTGCCTGTTCCTATTAAAGTTGCCGGTGAGAGTATAAATTAGGTACATGGAAATGATTTTCCAAATGCTCTACTTATTGCATTGCGCTGACCATTAAGACCTTGTAAGGAAAACCGTTTTTCATCAGCGTTATACATTTCGGTAGGATTTTCGGGTCACCAGTTTGAATTTCCAAACGAGAAGATGCGGCACACGTTTTCCAGGCTGCTAATTATGCATGTAACTGGGCCACGGCCTGAAGTCCCCTCTCCTGTGCAAATAGTACCATATGGCATAAACTGGGCAGAGGATCTCCTTGTAGGCGGTGTGTCAGACTGGCAATGTGAGAGGACGGCAACAAAACGATGAGCACCCGGCAAAACGGCAATCGCAGCGATCATTCTCTTCATGCAACACCTGTAGGAAGATGTACAGACTTACGGCCATTTAACCGAGCAATACGTCAACCAGAAGCGTTCCTGCACTGCGTCGCACGAACTACATGCATCTGCACATTGTCATAAAGGAAACGTAGCGAACGTGTCCTGGTGATTTACGCAATTGAATCTTTCTCTTGTGTCCTATTTTTATTTATTAAATGCATAAACAGAAATTTGTTTATTGTTCGAATTCTGGTAATACCAATCTGCCTTGAGCTTCCAAACAAGCATGTTAAAAAAAAAAATAAATAAATAAATAACGGAAAGCCCTATTAATACTATAACAAATATAATGTCAATGAAGGAGAGTTTATTTTTATGCTATTATTTAATTACATTTTAGCCAAGTGACATTTATTAAATATTAAATAACATTGTTAGACGTTTTATGACTTGTTTTTATATATAAAACAAAAAAATTTAGGCATTTATATTTATATATATAATAGATATATATATATATATATATATATATATATATATATATATATATATATATATATAAAGCACCAGGCGTATAATGTGTAACAATGATATTTAATTAGTAAAGATATTTTGCTTATCCTGCTCACCATCATCACACACATGTGATTCTGGTGATCTTCCACACCAAATGTTCTTTTCCTACCCTCTATTTCTGCTTCGGTTTGTTTGCTTTACAATATAATTTTCTAACCTTCTCACTCTCACAATACACACACACACACACACACACACGAGCACACACACGTCACACACCCATCCTACTTCAGCACACAAGCAGAATGGGACTAATAAAAGAAAAAAAAAATCATGCATGCATTTACTTTTCAGGCCTTTCTGTTGAGCAAACCCAGGCTTTCGGTGTAATGTTACCATATTTCCCAATGCGAAGTGGTGGGGGGGGTTAAGGAAGACATTTAAAGCAAAGAGTGATTTATTGTGTTTTTGCAAATAGAACCCACAAGAAAGTATGGGGCGTGGCGAAACGTAGAACAGACCTCATATCGGC
>JACRUU010000021.1:8848144-8888144 GCA_030449085.1 Kryptopterus vitreolus
TATATATATATATATATGAGAGAGAGAGAGAGAGGTGTGAATGGTTAAGTATTATAATAATGTACTGTATTTACAAGTCAATCCAATGTATATGATTGTTATGCAAAATAAATATGTAGTTTATTTATTTACATCTTTTTTGCACAACACGTACACTCTGCGTGCGCATGCGGATATATAGATATATAGATGGATTTAGATATATTTTTTATGAATTTCGTTGTACAAACTGTCACTGACATCTGTAGATACACAAACAAAAGAATACAATGATCACAATGTAGTTTGGAATCCTTTGTGAAACCTCTATATTGACTGGTAATAAAAGAAGGATTTGTTTGAGATTTAGGGAGGTCTTTGTGCTGCATAAATCGGACTATAATTTGGAGATACTGGTGAAACCAAAAAACAAAACAAAACAAAAAAAAGTTACTTACCGTCCCAGAGGAAGTTCTTATCCCAGACCGACCACATCTGGACGATGAAAAACGGCGCCCAGCACACTATGTACGCCAGCACGATGACGAAGGTCATCTTGACAGTCCTGAGTTTGGCTCGGGATATAGTGGTCACGCTGCTCACCGAGCTGCTCCCGATCAGCTCCCCGTTTCTGCTTTGCGTCTTGCACCTGATGTTCCTCCAGATGCTGCGGCAGATGAAGCCGTAGCAGATGATCAGCACCACTACGGGCACGAGGAAGATGCCCACGGTGATCCAGGTGATGTAGGCGCGCGTCCCCCACGGCTCGATGAAGTGGGCCCAGCAGTCGTAGACCTGAGAGCCGTTGCGGATCTCGCTGAGCGAGAAGATGAAGTACTGCGGGCTGCTGAGCGCGAGGCTGCCCAGCCACGTGCTGCCGATCATGGCGTAGGAGCGGCGCGTGGGCTGCTGCAGGGTCTTCAGCGGGTGGCATATCGCCATGTAGCGGTCCACGGTCATCATCACCATCATGTACGTGGACGCGAACATGCCCAGCACCTGGAGGTGCTTGACGATGCGACACAGGAAGTCCGGCCCGTAAAAGCGGAACGTGATCTCCCAGCACAGCTGGGGCAACACCTGGAAAAAGGCCACCACTAGGTCTGCCAGGCTGAGGTGCTTGATGAAGAGGTTGACGCGCGACGTCTTCTTCTTGGTCTTGCACATCGCTGCCAGGACGCTGAGGTTTCCCGCGACGGCCACCACGAAGATCAGACTCAACGCCGTGATCTCCAGCTTTGCCACCTCCTCGTTCCGACCGAAAAGGTCGCTTCGGTTAGCTGACACGTTCATAGCTGAAAGCGACATCTAATAGTTGTGGAAACACGGTTTACCGGGTGCGCGCACCCCCTCACCCGCCGCACCTTATCCAAAGCGCATGTCTCCAAGAGCGCAGCGCAAAAACGCACTCTGGTAGACGGGGAGCTCGGGCTGCTCCCTCCTGCCCTCTTTCCTCCTCTGGGTTTTGTTTGATCCTGAGCAGTAATTCAGATCAGAGTTGCTATAACCGCGTCATCCCGTGAGAACACCCACTATTTCAGATCCGCTGTTAGTCCTACACTGCGCAGACAAAACCCGAAACACACACACACACACACACACACACATTATTTAGATTTATTCTTCACACCAAAACGCACAGCAAACGTGCTGCCAGAACAAACACAAACTCTTGTATATAATGCATGCGACATCAAATATATAACTACTAATATTAAATAAAACAGTATTATAAACTGAATTTTATTCCATGGCAAGTGGGTGGAAAATAAAACACACACACTGGGTTTGACCATAGACTACACAGTACCAGATGGAATTTATTTATATTCACTCTGTCATCCAGATGAACATGAGTCACTTTGGATCTGGTTTCTGACTTATAACAAGTGCATAACCTGAATAAATCTATTCCCATAAAGCTGCTTTGGGACATTATCTTTTGTTCATATGGGAACGGACTGAATTTAAAACGTTTCTGCTTGGCATAATTTTTTTTGTTTGTTTGTTTGTTTTTAATTAAGCTTTTCATTGACATTTTTCACACTTTATCAGCAAAGACGGAAATACAAGCAATGAATTATAAAAATATTGAGACAAAGGTCAAATGCTCCGCTTGAACTTGTACTTAACCGCAGTGCTGTCTTTTTAGCAGGGTAATTCCATGCATAATAATAATAATAATAATAATAATAATAATAATAATAATAATAATAATAATAATAATAATGCAGTAGTGTATTGAAGAACAAGAGTAAGTATAGAATATATCAGTCAACTCTCAGCCTGATTGAGCATTTGTTTTTTTTTCCCTTCAAACATTTTTCCACTGCGCATTATCTCTGTTCTTATACGTACAAAATCATGTTTTTTAACGCAGGGGTGAGACAGAATGCTGTCACTGACGTCTAAATGTGGAAATAAATAAATAAATAATGTCTTTGGGTGTTGTTGGGGGGGGTGGGGGGGGGGGGGGGGGGGAACTGCGCAAGAGAGAATCTTCCCATCAGAAATGCAAGCGATATGTTTAGGAACCGTTCCTGAATGTTTCACCACAGATTCCCACAAGGATTGCATTGTTTACTTTTTGTCTGAAGAGTGCTGGAGCCGTGTGAGAATTCACCACTCGTGATGAAATCCTTATGTCCTTATTTCCTTCCCGTTTCACAAGTCGTCCTTAGTTCATTACCGAGGTCATTGGAAGTGCCATTTTACACACACACACACACACACACACACACACACACACACATTTATGATCTAGATGTGCAACATCGCAGTGGAACACGCTCCTCTGTGGGGAAATTATGCACAAAATGATATTAATCTGGACTAAATGTTTGTCTCTACAGACCTACAGACCTCTACAAAGCAATATATTAGCCTTGCAGTTATGTTAAGAAATGCAATTTTATTAGACAATGACATCATGGACAAACAAAAAAAGCAAATCGAGACAATCGAGCAGGGCGAATTTTGAATGTGAAATTTAGAATCTACAGGGTACAACAAATACTACCCTATATTTCCTAACCCTGATTGTGCACATGCAACGTGTGTGTGTGTGTGTGTGTGTGTGTGTGTGTGTGTGTGTGTGTGAGCTTGTTTTTTTTTTTTTTTTTCTGGTTCACGCACCGTGAAATTCTTAATCCGGATTTGTGCTAATAGATTGAGGCGCTTGCTTGAAAAGCTACTAGCATTAACCACAAGCTACAGCATTGTCAATCAAAGCGTGTTCTTTATCCGCGCCGAAGCTCAGAAGAAAACACAGGAGCACATCTGCCACGTTCCATTTGGCAAATCAAAGGAAGACTTGACTTTAATTTTGCCAAAACCGAGTCCATGCATCAGGAACATCGATTGCCGCCAGACGGCTAGAGATTGTGCGTCTGTGCAGATTTGTGGTTTAGTCTGACTTTAACCAAACAAAAACGCAATTAAACCCGAGGTCTGTCAACGATCAGCACTCTTTTGTGTTGTATTGTGTTTGAATGGAGAATTCTATTAAAAACATGCAAATAAAGAAGTAAAGATGTGATAGATAGATAGATAGATAGATAGATAGATAGATAGATAGATAGATAGATAGATAGATAGATAGATGTAACATACAGTATAGACAAACAAAGAATCATTGGCTTTGCCGTTCACATTTTTATTCAATTCCATTAAGCATGACTCATGCAATAAAACGCCATTATAGTTATTGCATAAAAGGCCTCTAGATAATGCAATTCAATTTGGCCGAAAATTACATTTTAAGAATTCAACAAAATCAAGTTTTGCAGATTCAGGCATCCACTATCGCCGACATGCAGTTTCTATCAAATGTAACAGTGCTAATGCGTTTAGTAATATATTTCGCTTTATCTTGTGTCGGGCAAAGGCATTAATATCAACCTTTTATTATTTTAAAAGAATGCATGGGTTCGATTTTTAACAAGCTGCAGGCTAGATAAATCATCTGAGGCACAAAAACATTTGAATTATTACATATTTTATTGAATTGTCATTCCCAAGATTTAACCCCCATCCCCTCCCTTCTCTCTCTATATCTCTATCTCCATCTTTTGGCTGCTAAGGGATTATCGGTTATATATATATATATATATATATATATATATATATATATATATATATATATATATATATTTTTTTTTTTTATTTTTTTTTTTTATTATATATTTTTCAAAAATTCTGTTCTATGCTGCTTTTGTTACCCTGAAATTATGCTGCAAGAAATATTTAATAAACGTATTCTCTTAAATACATATGAGCATGCTCAAACCTCATGCTGAACTTTTGTGTGCTTTCACTATTCCGGGAAATGATATCAAATTGATCATCTACCAGATGTAGGATGGTTTAACTTAACGCAAGACCCCAAGGAAAAAAAACTATAAATATAAAAAACACAATTTGAAAAGTGATGGATAAATATATACGATAATATAGTTTATTAAAATAAAGAAGATTGTTTATTAATTTTTTTTTTACTACTACTATGCATGTGCTGTATTTTTAAGGGGTCTCAAGGCAAAACAGCTGTGGCTATTCAGTCTCTCTGAGTTTGGGTTTGGGTTATTTTCTTCCAGTTAGCTTTGAGGTGAATTTATCGTTTCCATTCCACGAGACCGAAGGAGTCTTAAGTGGGGAAGCGCTCAAGGCTTCGGATTGATCGGAAGATCAAGCCTTAGTATTGCCACTCTTGGACCCCTCAAGCAAGCCCCTTAACAGTATGTGCTTCCGGGGTGCTGTATCATGGCTGACCGCAGCTCACTAACACCACTGGGATAAGCAAAGAAAAAATTTCACTGTGCTGTAATGTACAAGACCAAGCATAACGTACCTTAGATTTGATATGTGGACCATTGCTGGTGTTTTACTTAATTTGAACTAGGAGCTCTTGTGTTTCAGTTCTAACATTCAGTTCTAACTGTAAAATACCGTTTTGTGGCATTTGAAACATTTGCGATGAGGGTCAAAAGCAAATTGTACCCTAAAAGCTTGAAGTAAGAAAAAAAAATCCTTATGCTTTGGATAAGTCAGGTTCACAAACATAGGTGGGATTAATTTGGAGAATGCAAGGGGAATAAGGTAAAAATATGGAGGTCTTGAGAGACAAATGTAACATTCTATACCCCCCCCCCCCAGAGTTCATATTCACTGTTTACTATCAGTGAAACGGCTGCAGACTGAAGAATGATACAGGGGGTTAAGCCACACCTGAACATCTGATTTGGCTCCCAGGGAAAACTTGGCTGCCTGAGTATGAAAAATGACTTTTTCGTGGCATAGAGCAAAAGTTTTGTACAGCGGAATCCAGCCAAGGACTGCACTTTGCAGCAGGAATGAAGCAGTAGAATGTCAAGACCCATTAGTCTTTGGATGGAACGGGAATATGAAAGCCGGGGGTGGGTGGGGGGACTGCTCAGAGAAAACAAATACAGTGATTTGAATAAGGAGTTAGCAGAGGAATCTTGAACCTAGTAGCTTAGCTTTGAGCGATACCTAGCACACTTTAACTATAGGTCCGGTGTCATGCTACATAACCGGGTCACGGGAAAACTAAGTGGTACTGTTGTCATGGGAGCGTGGAAAGTTAAGCAGCTGCAGTGGCGATATTCTGTGGGAAACCACATTAGCCCAAACTGTGGAGGCTGTAGGGAATATCGGAATGAGGCGAAACGCTGAGGGCATCGGGAGCTGGTTAACTCGGTCGAGGAGAGTATTTGGTACAGTCCTGAAGGACCAATCAAATAAGTCCGTGACGTATAATCCAAGTTCACCAATGGAAAGTAACTGACCGTATCTACGAACTCTAAGGGAACTATTTACCCATAAACAAGTAATTACCATTGTTTGGGAAGGTCAGTTTGGAAATGTATGAGATTACCGATTGTAAATGACGTTGGCTTAGTGTTTTAGCACGTTCGCCTCACACCGCCAGGGTCCGGGTTCGATTCCCGTCTCGGCCATGTGTGTTTGGAGTTTGCATGTTCTCCCGTGCCTCAGGGTTTTTTTCTCCGGGTTCTCCGGTTTCCTCCCGGTCCAAAAACATGCATGGTAGGTTAATTGGCACCTTGGAAAATTGTCCCTAGTGTATGAATGTGTGTGTGTGTCCTGCAATGGGTTGGCATTCCATCCAGGGTGTATCCTGCCTTAATGCCCATAGGTGCCTGAGATAGGCACAGGCTCCCCGTGACCCGAGGGAAGATCGGATATAGCGGTAAAAGATGAATGAATGAATGAATGAATAATTACTTTCATTTGTCCACTAGGTGGCACTTTAAGTTATTGTTCGTAGAAAAGGAACAAACATACTTCAGATGGAACCCTATTTGTAATCTTTAACATTTTCATAATTAACTAATAAAATTTTTATTTCTTTTCCTCAGTAACAAATTATTATAATATTATATATAATTTATGTTGTAATTAAATTACGTAACGCCGTTACATGCAACTAGTTTCTCCCCAACACTGGTAATTGCATATGTACTGTAAAGTTGGACAGTAGATAATGGGGCTTATAATAACAGGATTTCCTGTATGTTGCTTGGCACATAGCCATGATTGCTTTGCTGTGCCTTTGTGTATTTTTGTACCAATTCATGGTGAGCCATCAGGGTCTATACATATAAGTTACTTTAGACAAGTTCAGGTACAAGCCAAGTTCAGACAAGGCTAAATTTGGCCAAAAATTTATAGGAGATATATAGCCATATATATATATATATATATATATATATATATATATATATATATATATATATATATATATATATATATATATATATATATATATATATATATATACTACTTAGTGCGGACAGTTCAGCCAAGTGAAATTACCCATGTCTATGTTTTACTGGTTTATATTTGCTCCTGGACATCTGTGCAATGCTAATCTGTGTCCACTGGACTGTCAAAATGTACACAAGAAAGAGTTCGGCCATCTGTGAGAAGCAAGAACTGGTGAAACCAATCAACAACAAAAGTGGCACATCATTTCAAAATTCCATTTCAATTTTAAATAATAAAGCATATTACAAGAATACTGTACGAGTCACAGGCAGTGGAGGCTGAACAGGCATGGCATTAAACTACCGAGAGGTGAATTGCATAGATTAGCTCGTTACAATGGCAGCTGTCAAGGGGTAGAGGAAAAGGGGTCGAAAATGTTGATGTGTTGAAAGCAGGAAAAGGGGGAAATTGTCCCCAAAAAAAGCATCTAAAAGGATTTGACAAGAGCGTACGTGTTACGGACTGGGTCAGAACATGCACTAGTTATTGCCTGTCTAATGTGGTTCAAGAGAGAACGGCTATGGGTGTAATTTCCAGAGATGATATTTCCATTCCATTGATATTTAAGTTTTTAAAAAAAATATGATGCAAGTTGAAAAAGAAGTCTATTTATTCCTTTCTCTGTGCCTGCGGGTGACTGAGATGTGAAGAACGCGAGCGTTGCCGTGTGCAGCACATTTTAATTACCACTGATTTGTAACACGATATTATTATTCCCACGAGTCAACTTGTGCGTACTCGCACATTTTTCTGCTCTCACTGTACCATAAATGAATATATTTTCATGTTTCTAATAAACTTGACGGATGTTATACATGTATACATTTTCACTCCCAATCTCCCAAACTGGAAATGATTCTTTTTTAATAATGTTCATTTTATAGGGGATGTTTTGATTGTGTAAATATGGTACGTGGCTCCTTTAAGAATTATGTTCCGGTTTTGGTTGCTTTCCATATAATCTGGTGATGCGTGTAGGCTCCATACGGTAAAATGCGCTAATATAGTGCGTAGTGTAGTGTTGTGTAGTTTTATATTCCATCCTAACATTACGGAGGAAAGTCCGATGAAATATTGGACTGAAGTTTATTCTCTAGTGTCTTTTGTTGTCCGGGGCTCCTTCATTATATATATATATATATACACACACATACAAACATGCATATATCCATACATAAGCTGCCACTCTTGGGTCCTTGAGCGAGGTTCTTAAGTCTCTGGTCTCCAGGGGGCTTATCATTGGCTGACCTGCTCACTGACCTGAGAATCCAAACAGGCTGGGATATAAACGATTTCACAGTGCTATTCTGTATATGTGACTGACAAAGGCTATACTATTCTATTCTTCTATTGTGTGTGTGTGTGTGTGTGTGTGTGTGTGTGTGTGTGTGTGTGTGTGTTGGCAATATCAGTTTGGAGGCATATGGAGTTTCATCTGTTCAGGAAAATATTTTCAGGAGTCCTCACAACTATTCAGATGAATAAGGCTCCTAATAATAATAATAATAATAATAATAATAATAATAATAAGCTTGTGTTACAAATCAGTGCTAATTAAAATAAGAGAATTTAAACACATGGTCTATATCGGACCTGTACGGCAAACACTTGTGTCCCGCACATCTCGGTCACCCCCCGACCCTGCGGAATTGAAAAAGGAATAAATATACTGCATTTTCTTGCAAAGAAGTCTCCCCTCTCAACTCTTCGGTAATAAACATATCGTGCGCCCTCTTATCGGCTGATTTATGCAAAGCTCTTGAATAAGCAATCGCCCAGAAGTCGTTTCCCATTTAAAATGACATGGTTAGGAGGTAATAAATCAACCTACGGAGTGGGAGAATTTCAGTTAAAAGGGTAATATAACGAAGCGGAATGCTTGAGGAAGGCCCAGAGACCATCGTCGAGCATAGAATGTGTAAATAATCAGTGAAGCACAAAAGGAACCGGCTTGCGATTTCCAGCGTGTTTAGAATTACTGCGAGTGTTTCAGATGAGTTCGGGGTAACGATATGACCGCGCCTCCCTCTGGAGCGTGAGAGATCTCGTTTCTCTAATTACCCATTAAATGAGACATTGACCCTGGTATGTCCCGTATTGTTTTCGGAAGACGGGTATAAAACTCCAAGTTTCCTGGAATGCACCGTTCTTGTAGGCTCGCTGAAGACGCACAACAATCCGTTATGTAAAAGTCAATTGTTTAAAGGTCCGATTTCATTGCGCGTCCGATTCGCTATATAATATCCACTTCATACATCAGCAATTGTGCGGAAAACCTATTCTTTTTCATCAGCGTCTACACATCAAACTGGAGTAAAATAAATTCCCTTGTATGCTTGCAGACCTGGAAATGCCATAAATATCTCTCTTTGAAATGTGCTTTTTTATTTTATTTTATTATATATATATATATATATATATATATATATATATATATATATATATATATATATATATATATATCATATATATAATTTTTTTTTTTTTTTTTGCTTTCTTAGGGTCCAAAAACAATTATACTACCGGGCTCTCAAAATGGCAAATATTTTCATAAAAACATTACACTACATTGTCTTGTATATATATATATTTATTTATATATATAAAAAATCGGCTTGAAAGACACACCAGTTCAGTTTGAGTGAAGTAAATCTAGTAAAAATCTTCTCGTTCTAATCACATCACACTCCAACCAAATCTGTTTTCCCCTCCTGTTGCTTATCTGTTGCACATACCTGAGTGCCATCAGATGCTTCATTCCTTGTACTTACAATATGCTGTTGCTAAATTAGGTATTTATTAGGTAAACCCGAGAGGGGTCATGACCACTTTTTTCCACGAAGCAGAAAAGAGTGCAGAGGAATCTCAGGAATTGCGCCTTCCTTTTTAAGGCAACTGCTTTTACAGACGATTGTAAATAAAGATCTTTATCATTCCGGTTGCAATAACGCCACAAATCTCTGCTCTCCGCAGTTCACTTCCCCGTGTCGGAATGTTGATTCTACTTAAATAATAATGTACCGTTTTCTTAGTTTGTCAAGGTATTGGATCTACCTGTATATGGGCTCAAAATGGAAAATATTTTAGCAGAATTAAAATTATTCTGTACGGCATCAAAGATAATGAACATGATACTGATATTCCGATACCATGGACAGTATCATTCATTCATTCTTTCATCTTCTACCGCTTATCTCTTCTAATAACCTAGCCGATCTACCTTCCTATCATTCTATTTACCACCTTCAGTATCTTCCCTTATCGATCTTCCCTCGGGTCACGGGGAGTCTGTGCCTATCTCAGGCGTCTATGGGCATTAAGGCAGGATACACCCTGGATGGAATGCCAACCCATAGCAGGACTCACATTCACACACACATTCATACACTAGGGACAATTTTCCAAGGTGCCAATCAACCTACTGTGCATGTTTTTGGACCGGGAGGAAACCGGAGAACCCGGAGAAAAAGCCCTGAGGCACAGGGAGAACATGCAAACTCCACACATACATGGCCGAGACGGGAATCGAACCCGGACCCAGACGGTATGAGGCAAACGTGCTAACCACTAAGCCACCGTGCCCCCGGACAGTATCAATGATGATTTATTGATATTATTTCTATGTATTATTTTTATAGTTCCTCTATTTTTCCTCTTGGTGAATATATTTTCTTTCTTTCTTTCTTTCATTAGTTCGTGAAATCTGTCGGCTACGTTGTGGATAAATTGCTGTGCTTAAGTAGATTTTTCTGGTATCAGTTCTTTCCTTCACTGTTTATTTTTCTGACAACGTTTGTCTTTTACTCATTGCATTTTTGCACAAATCTCTGTTCTTTCTACTCCTTACATTTTAGAACCTGGCTTGTTGTTTTAGTTTTAATATATTTGGGGAATTGTCAATCATTTGCTCCCTGTTTTCAGCCTGTCAAACTATTTCCTGTCTGAAGAAGCAAAAATAAATAAGTAAATGCAAAATGAACACCTTTGCATTCATATATATATATATATATATATATATATATATATATATATATATATATATATATGTTTATTTTTAATACACATAAATACATATAGAAGATATGGCATTAAAGCGCAATATGCATTTATTCACTGTCCTTTCTTTAATATTTTTTAAAAAATGCTAATAAATATATATTTATTTTAATGATGCGCCAAGTCTAAAAATGAGCACCAACTTGATGCACACATCCGGAAAATTCAACCTCTGGGGCCGGCGAAGGCACCAGCGTATCTTCCTCAGTGTGTAAACAGGATGTGTAAATATGGAATAACATGGAATAACAGATGTCAGTTGTCCACAGAGATTTGGCTAATATATAGAATATATATTGTGTGTATGTGGGTGTGTATATATATATATGTGTGTGTGTGTGTGTGTGTGTGTGTGTGTGTGTGTGTGTGTGTGTGTGTGTGTGTGTGTGTGTGTGGGTGTGTGCGTGTGTGTGTGGAATGCAGATGTATAGTAGACATCTACTATATTTACTAATGCCTTTTTTTATTATTTCTCTTTCTCTTCGGTTCTTATGCATTACTTGAATGCTGTCTGTGATTACTTGAAAGCTTCTCGCTGTGATTTATTGCATAAGCAGCTCGGTTGCACGATGCTACTGTTATTCATCTCCTGACTATAAATTGTACCAAACCATCTGGTGGCCAGATTATCTATAAAGCAAAACCAGGAAAGAAAAAAAACTACCCGGACAAAGCAACGCTGACACACATTTTCAGAAAGTTATTTTATTTTTTTTATATTAAGTTTTTCGGGTTTAACGTGAGATGCAGAAATCTGACCTTAACTTGGCTTCTTCGCTTAATCTGAACAAACACGGTATGAGAATCTGAAAAAAATGACTCATATATAGTATTGGAATCACGAAAACCGGGGTGGAGTTTGCGAACAGGCACCTGAAGAACTCCAAGTGGGCGTCTGGCCAAATCCCAGATGGGTTGAAGCCTGCAGAGATGGTTGTCTTTGTGGAATATTGTTCACACAGTATCTCCAACGCTTACCCAGATTGACCATCAGGTTACTGAACATCTCTCTCTCTCTCTCTCTCTCTCTCTCTCTCTCTCTCTTTTAAAAGGCCCTATTGCTCAGTTTGTATGGGGGGGGGCAAACTGAGCAATAGGGCCTTTTAAAAGAGAGAGAGATATATGTGTGTATTAAAAACACACTTACACACACTAAGGTGCCAATCAACCTACCGTGCATGTTTTTGGACTTGGGGAGGAAACCGGAGAACCCGGAGAAAAACCCCCTGAGACACGGGGAGAACATGCACAAACTCCACACACACATGGCCGAGACGAGAATCAAACCCGGACCCTGGGGGTGTGAGGCGAACGTGCTAATCACTAAGCCACCGTGCCCCTTATTATGTGTTATTATTTTGTGTTATTTTGTTATTATTGTGTTTTTTGCTATGACGTGCATTACGAGCTGTAAGGCCTTCTATAGAGCAGTGTATGGCATTCTTGCAAATCAATGTGGTGTATAGCATTCATATCAATAACCTTTTCCACAAGAAGACTCAATGATTAAGAATAATATGAGTTCATTTACAATTTTTTTTTTCATTTTATATTTTGTTGCAAAGGGTATAAATAGAATTAAAATGATATATTTTTCAATCATTCTTGTGTGGTATTAGGCAGCAACATTAAAATGAAAAATAGTTGTCCGAATAGTCGAACTTAACACACAGGATCTTTAAAAAAAATCCATTGCTTTATCATGTGTATAGGAAATTGAGTTTGCACTGCCATCTGCTGGTTGATAATGGAATCGCCGTAATGTGTAAACAAATGAATGTAAAATATCTAGCTGTGGCCAATTCCAGGTATGTTGTCGATTAATAAATTAATTAGGTTTATACAGGTTTAAACATTTTATTTTTAAGCTGTTTTAGTTACATTTTCCATTACATTTTACTTTAAAAATGTAACTGACATAATAATTATTGCTATTTTTGAAATATTAAAAAAACGTGTGCCTGTGTCGCCCTCTTGTGGACACCCATGAGCACACGCACCGTCACCCCGAAGCCTGTGAAAGCACTCGGTCATGAAATCGAAGCAAATAGGAAATAGCTGTGACGTAGCTCTAACTCGGCATGGTCAGGAAAAAAAACAACCCAGTTGTTTTTAAGGATTATATATGTTTACCAAAAAAGAATTAAACCATTTATATTACCAGGCTGTCGTTAGATTTTATGTCCTATGTCATTTTATTGGCAATTCATTTTATTGGCCGGGCTATCTCCTCTCTCTCTCGCTCGCTCTGTGAGTGTGTGCCAATGTAAGTTTGCCCAGATGTCCTTGTATGTGATCCTGTCTGTCTGTCTGATTTTCCCACCATTACAAGACGATCGTCAATCTTTTTTTTTTCATTTTCATTTTTTTTCATTTCCAAAGCCGTCAAAATGGAAGAAATACACAATGTGGCAGCCAATAAACAAAACCGCTGCACCGTTACATCGAAGCGCCTTTTAATGATGTTTCCAGAACGAGTACAAATAAAACTAATTCCAGCTCGGCGCTAAAAATATGTTTATGATTGCATTATGTCACCAAATTTAATGTGCACGTGTGGTCTGGTTCTAACGTGCTTCGGTGCGGTCGGTTCGACAAGTCGGGGTTTTTCGCAAAGAGAAAACTGACATGTGCTGGCCAATCACACGCTGTAAATCTGTTGGCATTCATAGACGTTTCGGTCTGGCATGGAGAGTCTGACTTCAGGTCAGACCAGCTGGCCATCTGATTGACTTTTGTGAGCATTACAGAGCAGATCAGCTTCACCTCATATGGTTCAAACCAATGCTGATTGTTTTTTTTTGTTTGTTTGTTTTTTTAACCTCATTGAGGTCAACGTGGTGCGGCGCCGTCATTGTCATTTTAATAGCCTTTATTTGTCACATACACATTACAGCACATTGAAATTCCTTCTTCGCATATTCCAGCTTGTTGTTGGTAGTTGGGGACAGAGTCATGATACGGCGCCCCTGGAGCACCGAGGGTTAAGGGTCTTGCTCAAGGACCCAAGGGCGGCACCTTGGCCATACCTGGGCTTGAACCCGGATCTTCTGATCAGCAGCCCAGCGCCTTAGACCACTGAGCTCCACCCCCTCCCTCACATGTTTTCACCCAATGCAACCACACCCACGCTCATGAATACGCTATTTGACCAAACGTTTGGGAGGTGGTGGCTTAGTGGTAAGGCGTTGGACTCTGGACCGGAAGATCTTGGGTTCAAACCCCACATCCACCAAGGTACCACTAGTCGGGCCCTTGTGCAAGGAAAGCCCTTAACCCTCAATTGTAAGTCGCCCTGAATTAGGGCGTCTGCCACATGCCGTAAATGTAAACGTAAACGTGTTCTCCTGACTTTTTTTTTCTCCACAAAAAGGATTTCCATTTTCCTTTCACTCGAACCAACCTTTCCCAGAATGACGATGTCTCCGTGCACGGCGCCAGCTCTGTAAAGATATGATTTGCGTGGAAAATACTCAGTGACCTCTTCTCAAGTCACTCCAGGCCTCCTCACCCCAAACATCAGCACCTGATTTGTAACACCCTCGTGTGTAGCACAAATCTCCACAAGCGACGTCTTGTAGGACATCTTCCCAGAATATTGGAGTTTATTGTCAAAGCAAACGGAGACTAATTGTGTTTATAAGAGTCAGTCGACCTCAAACTGTTGTCCATATAGTGTGTACGCAGTGTGTATATTTATAGGAATAACTTTTCAATTTTTTTAGGCTACATTGCATCAATATATATATATATACAGACGTGGACAAAAATGTTGGTACCCTTTGGTCAATGAAAGAAAAAGTCACAATGGTCACAGAAATAACTTTAATCTGACAAAAGTAATAATAAATAAAAATTCTATAAATGTTAACCAATGAAAGTCATAGACATTGTTTTTCAACCATGCTTCAACAGAATTATGTAAAAAAATAAACTCATGAAACAGGCATGGACAAAAATGATGGTACCACTAACTTAATATTTTGTTGCGCAACCTTTTGAGGCAATCACTGCAATCAAACGCTTCCTGTAACTGTCAATGAGACATCTGCATCTCAGCAGGTATTTTGCACCTCTCAGCAGGTATTTTGGCCCACTCCTCATGAGCAAACTGCTCCAGTTGTGTCCGGTTTGAAGGGTGCCTTTTCCAGACTGCATGTTTCAGCTCCTTCCAAAGATGCTCAATAGGATTGAGGTCAGGGCTCATAGACGGCCACTTTAGAATAGTCCAATTTTTTCCTCTTAGCCATTCTTGGGTGTTTTTAGCTGTGTGTTTTGGGTCATTGTCCTGTTGCAAGACCCATGACCTGCGACTGAGACCAAGCTTTCTGACACTGGCTAGTACATTTCTCTCTAGAATTCCTTGAATAGTCTTGATAGTCTTGAGATTTCATTGTACCCTGCACAGATTCAAGACACCCTGTGCCAGACGCAGCAATAACAGAGCCTAACAGAGCCTTTCACAGTAGGGACAGTGTTCTTTTCATTTCTTGATGCTTCATGCTT
This sequence comes from Kryptopterus vitreolus, assembly GCA_030449085.1. Lineage (NCBI taxonomy): Eukaryota > Metazoa > Chordata > Actinopteri > Siluriformes > Siluridae > Kryptopterus > Kryptopterus vitreolus. Next base: position 8,863,493 of record JACRUU010000021.1, read on the forward strand.
TCGTCTGTTTTTTCGTATGTGAACATACAGCTGATGTGCCTTGGCAAAAACTTCGATTTTTGTCTCATCTGTCCACAGGACATTCTCCCAGAAGCTTTGTGGCTTGTCAACATGTAGTTTGGCATATTCCAGTCTTGCTTTTTTATGATTCGTTTTCAACAATGGTGTCCTCCTCCTTGGTCGTCTCCCATGTAGTCCACTTTGGCTCAAACAACGACGGATGGTGCGATCTGACACTGATGTTCCTTGAGCATGAAGTTCACCTTGAATCTCTTTAGAAGTCTTTCTAGGCTCTTTTGTTACCATTCGGATTATCCGTCTCTTAGATTTGTCATCAATTTTCCTCCTGCGGCCACGTCCAGGGAGGTTGGCTACAGTCCCATGGATCTTAAACTTCTGAATAATATGTGCAACTGTACTCACAGGAACATCTAGTTGCTTGGAGATGGTCTTATAGCCTTTACCTTTAACATGCTTGTCTATAATTTTCTTTCTGATCTCTTGAGACAGCTCTTTCCTTTGCTTCCTCTGGTCCATGTCGAGTGTGGTACACACCATATCACCAAACAACACAGTGATTACCTGGAGCCATATATATAGGCCATATATATAGGCTGAATGGCTGATTACAAGGTTGTAGACACCTGTGATGCTAATTATTAGGACACACCTTCAATTAACATGTCCCTTTGGTCACATTATTTTCTGTGTTTTCTAGGGGTACCATCATTTTTGTCCATGCCTGTGACAGAATTGACAGATTATTATTCAGAATTATTATTATTATTATTATTTATTATTATTGTCTGTTTTACTATTTTCTGTAACTCATTGCATGTGGAACCGCTGTGCATATTTATAGAAAAATCTTCAATCCTATTGCAGCAAATATGGCATTAACCTTACTTAATATATGATGTTGAATGTGGTAATGATGACTATTGAGTATTATTATTATTATTCAAAGTGTTTATAGTAGTATTATGCATGGATTGTTTGTCTCGTCAATATTTTCCTTTGATTTGCAGTGAACGAGAATTAAGACGTTTTCTATATTTGATCCATTTTTATCCATATTGTAAGATACATACATTCATTCAATCATTCATTCATCTTCTACTTTCTACCGCTTTATCAGATCTTCCCTCGGGTCACGGGGAGTCTGTGCCTATCTCAGGCGTCTATGGGCATTAAGGCAGGATACACCCTGGATGGAATGCCAACCCATCACAGGGCACACACACACTCACACACACATTCATACACTAGGGACAATTTTTCCAAGGTGCCAATCAACCTACCGTGCATGTTTTTGGACCGGGGGAGGAAACCGGAGAACCCGGAGAAAAAACCCCTGAGGCACGGGGAGAACATGCAAACTCCACACACACACATGGCCGAAGACGGGAATTGAACCCGGACCCTGGCGGTGTGAGGCGAACGTGCTAACCACTAAACCACCATGCCCCCCTTGTAAGATACAATCAAATATAATTTGCATACATAGACTTTTGTTGCACTTTGTCTTAAACACAGCAATCCTGCACACGGTCTAATGGACTTCCTTACCTCCGTTCTTTGATATTAAGTCATGCCTCCTGTGATAGTCAAGGTTTAAGTCTGGAAGCACTTTTCCACCTTCTGAGTCGCAGCTGTGAAATATACCAGTAAGGTCAGTGCTTTTGGTGTGGTTAGTGCTACTGACTTGCCTCCTGCTTCCAGGACATTCCTTTGTTTTCCAGGATAATTTTCCGCAGGCATTCTCAGCCTAATGGGCTGTTTTTGATCAATCGCCGGCCGTTGAGAATTAAACAACTTGCGCAGATTAAAGAAGTTAAAAAAAAACACCACACAATGTTTGTACTATAATGTAAACGCAATATACATTAAGTGTCATTTATTAGTTAGTTGTGACAACGGGTCAGAAAATCTCGCTAAGATGATCCGAGCGCGAGCAGCAGTTGACGTTAAAGTCACGTGACATTAAGCGATCGGCCTCTCTGGTGAAGACTCGAATGACTGATGGATCGATGATGGATGCTAACGTCTGTTTATTTATTTTTTTCTTCTTCGCCTCACACCGCCAGGGTCCGGGTTCGATTCCCGTCTCTGCCATGTGTGTGTGGAGTTTGCATGTTCTCCCCATTCCTCAGAGGATTTTTCTCCGGGTTCTCCGGTTTCCTCCCCTGCACGTAGTTGATTGGCACCTTGGAAATTGTCCCTAGTGTATGAATGTGAGTGTGTGTGTGTGTGTGTGTTAGTGTGTGTGTGTCCTGCGATGGGTTGGCATTCCATCCAGGGTGTATCCTGCCTTAATACCCATAGACGCCTGAGATAGGCACAGACTCCCCGTGACCCGAGGGAAGATCGGATAAAGCGGTAGAAGATGAATGAATGTACTTGCTTGAATGCAGAAAAGCCTGCTTGAGCAATGCACTGATTTTTTGCTTCAAAATACAACACTTGAATATGTTTGTTAAAAAAACAAACAAAAACAAAAACATTTATACAATGCAAGTTTCAAAAAGCAACATAACATGTTTTAATGTAGATAAAGTCGACTCGGGTGTCTTAAGGTGACTTACATAAGAGCTCTTATATTGCCATTGTGTCATCACTAATATCTATTCGGCCTCTCATTTGGCACTCTTTTCATGCACTGACCCCCCCCCCCCCCCCCTTCCTCAAACACAGAGTGGATTGTGGGTACTGTATCCAGCAAGGCCTAAGGTAAAAGACAATCCGAGCATTGAAGATTTCATTGTTTGTCCCGACTGTGAAAACAAAAGTGCGTCATAAGGAGCTCTTTAATTGCTGTGGCATGTCCTCATCCTACTTTTTAAGGAGGGAAAATCTCTCTCTCTCTCTCTCTCTCTCTCTCACACACACACACACACACACACACACACACACACATTCATGGCATGTGTATAGTAACGTGCCTCGTTGTCATTCTAGAGTGTGCAGTTTCAGTGCACCTCCTTGCTGATGTCAGCCACTCCTCCTCACATTTAGTCCTGCTGCAGCAGAGCACTTGTGTCTAGCAAACCAATCACAGAAAGTTTGGTGCACCAGCACACACGCGCGCACACACACACACACACACACACGTGCACACACGCACTCGCACTCACCTTTGCACGACGGCACTTATGGAGTATCATTCCATCATATTACTTTCCATCTGCTTCCTGCTCCCAGGTAAGGCAGAGTCCATATGTAGCTGTGGGAAGGGGGAAAGGTTTTACGACGTAGATTTAATCGGAACAACATGCATGTGACATGGGAATGATGCGGTCATATGGTAATAGGAAATGCTGTATGGGGATTCCGAATATGGGATCTATTGAAGTAAACAGCCTTTGTAGGAAGAATTGTGTCTGAGGTTAAATGACAACTTGTGCTACTGGGCGCCATGAACGTTTTGCACTGTAGTTCAAAGGATAATTGCAATTGTTTATTCGCAATATCAAATTATAAGACAAACCTAGCCTTTGTTTAATACATTTAAATATATATTAACCTGTTGCTCTCAGGTCCTGATTGGATGCATTATACAGTGCAGGTGCACTAAACAATCGTATAAGTTGCATCATGAGATTTCGTCATGCACGAGTCATATGTTTGTGTATATCTATATCTATATCTATCTATCTATATATATATATATATATATATATATATATATATATATATATATATATATATATATATATATATATTATGGAATGGCGGACAAGTGGACAAGGCAATTCAAGCACAAAATATGGGTTGAAAGATCGCAGCACATTGGTTTAATCCTCCTTAAATGCGACATATGGAGACCGACGGGAAAAAGAAAAAAAAACATTTGAAGCTAATGAAGGCAAAAGAAGAAAGAGATGGAAACAAAGAGTGAAGAGGCGGGAAAAAAAAGACAGCATGATACCAGATGGAGAATCATCTTGACCGGTTTACCTTTTTTTTTTTTTTTTTTTTTGCTGAAAGTATGTTCCGGTTCCATCTAGCTTCCTTCTGAAGAAATTACTAAAAAACAAAATAAAGAAATAAAAATAGCAGTTTGATATAATAAGTGTGAGATGGTGTTTCAGTCTCGCTTGGCAGTAGTAAAGACGTCTTCCTGTAGTCATTTCCCTGACCTCTGCAGATAAACTATTCAATTGAAAACACATGCCTTCGAATGGCTGAATCAGACTTGGAATATTTCGAATATCGAAAGGAGTCGATCTATTTTGCGGTTCGTGTTTATTTTTGCTATTTTTCAGCTCAGACGTAACTTTCCGACGCCCTGCACTCCTTTTTTTGCTCTTCAAAACTCTTCTGACTCATAAAGCATTAGAATAGAATCGCCTTTATTGGTCACATAGACATTACAGCACAGGGAAATTCTTTCTTTGTATATGCCAGTTTGTTTGGAAGCTGGGGTCAGGGCGATGATAGGGCGCCCCCTGGAGCACAGACGGTTAAGGGTCTTGATCAAGGACCCAAATAGGGGCTGCGGTACCGGGGCTCGAACCCCCTTTCGACCTTTCGATCAGTAACCCAGGGCCTTAAACCACTGAACCCTCAGGGGCACTTCTGATGAACACGCAAGCCTATGATCGACCTGTGACCCTTGGAGAATTTTTGACGAGTGCGGATCGGGACACGCCCCCTAAGATTTTGGAGATGCTCATATCCAGCCTAGTCGGCCTCGTCATCACAAATCCTTACGCTTGCCCATTTTTGTCTGTTTCTAATGCATCAGCTGTTTGTTTCCTGTCTAATAAGCCTATAAATATTACGCCTGAAATTCTCTCTCTGTTCAAGGATGTACGGCATGTTCATCACTGTAGAAATGTGTGTCTTTATATTATTTTATATCTTTTCTTTTTCTTTTTCTAAGGGAACAGATACTGTTTCACTATTGACACAAAGAATGCCCGGATTATCCAAGGACCTAAAGAAACGCAGTTTGGCTACACAGTGCAGCAACATGAGGCATTGGGGCAGAAATGGTATGACTTTGTTTTCACACACAGTTATGTGTCTCAAGGTTGTCGGGAAATTTTAGCGAGCATGCTAAACGTAACAACTACTGATTGTCCGGATTCTGGATGGATATTGGAGATTTCTTGGGATTTCTATGGGCGTGGACACGAGAGGACAGCAGTGTTGGGAAGGTTTAATTTGCAAATGTAATGGATTACAGATTACAAATGACCTCTATTCAAAAATAATTCACTGTTTTATTCAAAAAAGTAAGTAGTGTAACTTTCAACGTTATACAAGTAACTGACGACTTTTCTGATGACTGATTACTTTCATTTGGCCACTAGGTGGCACTTTAAGTTAACATTCTAAGGAAGACAAGTTTCAAAGCGGCGGAAAAAAATAGCCTTAATTTAATCATTTAAAACAAAATAACATTTCAGTTGAAAATCAACTAAAGTGCTGATTTTACATGAAATTGTTCAGATTTCTATTCAGATTTTTATAAGTAATTTACTTTACACAAATTACTGTTATTTATTTTGTAATTAATTACGTTACATTTAACTAATTACTCCCCAAACACTGAAATACAGCCAGGTTTATTGCTGGTATGGAATTTTAAAGTTAAGCTAAAAATTTTGTTTATTAAAGAATCAGAAAACGCATTGTTGTGACTTACGGCATAAAAACGTGTATATTACTATATAATTTAATTTTTTTTTTATTTAATTTAATTTTTTTTATTTTTTACAGAGCAGTTTATGCGATTTTATATTTAGTCCCAAATGCTGTCTCCTGGCAGGGAGTCTGAGTTCGGGCCTGTTGCCCGAGACCTCTGAACAAACAATCACAACTCATACCTTATTTCATTCAGAGCATTTCACATCACTAAACCGAGGTAAGGTGAAATAAACAAATAAAAGTTCAGGACACTTTAAATGTCGGGTACACACACATATTCCTCGCCAGACCGGGAGAATCGGTTCAATCAGTCTCAGGTGAAAAGAATGCAAAATTGATTTCTTCCACATGTTGTTTCTTTGAAACCAATCAGTAAATATATATATATATATATATATATATATATATATATATATATATATATTATATATTTTTTTTTTTTTTAATGAATACAGAAAAGTGCATATTTGTTGACAGGGTATTGGACGCGTGTTTGGCGGTTTGTTTTCTTCTGGTGCAAAATCCCATTTGCTTTAATTGCTTCCTCTGAATAAAGGCCTTGTGTTGTTTATTGTGTTGATTATTGTTTAGAAGCTATTCTCTTTTGAGTCAGCTCCACACGTGTATCATAAAACTCTGCAGACGACACTTACTGTGTAACTCAATTAAAGGGGCAACAGCAGCTTTTACTCCGGCCGCCGACCGTCTTCCTGTTTTTGTTGTTTTGTTTTTTTTTGCGATCTTGAGGTCCTGACGCTTAACTCGTATTCCTTCAGGAATGCAACATGTTTTGTCCTTTGATGTTTTGCAGGTAAATAAGTGGAAAGTACTTGCACTTGTCTAGCAACCTGCCTGTTCGGGTTCATGTAGCACTTGCGGCTTCTGGAAAGTATGTGTTGTGGGTTATTCTACTCTGAAATCCCCCCCTTCCCCCCCAAGAGTCCCACTGTGCATTTTAACACAGTGGCAGAAACCTCCTGGCATGTGACGCTTCAGGAATCCACAGCAGCATGCCAGATTCCGGAATTATGTACTATGCCCCGGTCTAGAAAAAAAAAAATACGAATAAAAAAAAGAAAGAAAAATCCGGATTCGTTTGCATTCTATCACCACATATGGTATTGTGATTTGTGACGTTTTTGCTTTCGGCTATGATTCAGGGATAAAGAACTTATGAGCAGGGATACATTTTCCACAAAATGAGGCTCGGCAAATTGTTGCCAAGAAATTCAGTTTTTAATCCTTTTTTTTTTTTTTTTTACGTATTATGTATTATTATTTGGCAAAAGGCAAATGGAAATCTTTTCTTTTTCTTTTTTTGCACTGAAATAGTGAAGTGGCCTCTAATCACTGTGCAGTACATCACTCTGACTCATATAAATGACCTTTGTGACTTCCTGCAACAGTGTAAATAGAAGGATGGAGGAGCAAAGCAAACAGAATTTAGACTCTTTTATTTTTATTTTTTTTATAAACATACAACTGTGCATTTACTTAGTATAGTTTTGTATTTTGCAAAATATTTGAATTATATTTCATAGAATAAATGACTAAGGGGGCACGGTGGCTTAGTGGTTAGCACGTTCGCCGCACACCGCCAGGACCCGGGTTCGATTCCCGTCTCGGTCATGTGTGTGTGGAGTTTGCATGTTCTCCCCGTGCCTCAGGGGGTTTCTCTCAGGGTATTCCGGTTTCCCCCTGGTCCAAAAACATGTACGGTAGGTTGATTGGCACCATGGAAAATTGTCCCTAGTGCATGAATGTGTGTGTGTGTGCCCTGCGATGGGTTGGCATTCCATCCAGGGTGTATCCTGCCTTAATGCCCATAGACGCCTGAGATAGGCAAAGGCTCCTCCGTGACCCGAGGGAAGATTGGATAAAGCGGTAGAAGATGAATGAATGAATAAATGAATAGAATAAATGAGTCTGATTAAAGCCTTCTATACAGAATCAGAAATCGCTTTATTACCAAATATGTTTACACACACAAGGAATTTGCGACCGGTTCCCGCACAGAAGAAAGTACAGATATATAGATGGGATATAACAATAGAAAAAGACTGAAAAGCAATAATAATGCACTGTATATAGCTGTAGGAGCATGTACATCATGTGTGTTGTGAGTTTCTGTGTATAAATAATGTCTCCGTGGTCAGTGTGTGTTCAGTTATGACGGTGTATTTGTGAGTGTTTTAATTCTTCAGGATGAGTGTAGCCTGGTTGTCCTGGTGGAAGGTACCGGTTGGAAGACAAAGTGGGCTGGGTCGGGGACCAGAGAGATGATCTCAGCCCTTTATGAGGGGTTAGGGTTAGGAAGGAGGCGGTAGGTTGATCTTGGTAGGTTGGGCAGAGGGACACCAATAATCCTCTCTGATTTGGTAGCTGGTCCAAACCAGATGGTTATGGATGACCGACGGGACCGACTCGATGATGGGACGAGTAAAACTGTTTCGGCAGGTGGCAGGTTGGATTTCCTCAGCCTTTACCCGGCTATCGTAAAGAAAGCAGCGAGTAAGCATATGTTTTTTATTCTTCTTCTTCTTATAGGCTCCTTGTGGGAGCACCGTTTGAGAAGAACGGTGAAAATGAGACGGGCGACGTGTACAAGTGCCCGCTGGATAGCTCGAGCGAGACCAGCTGTTCACGTCTCAACTTGGGTATTCCTGATGATTCTCGATTTTCTTAAACACCTATTTTGTGTGAAACGGATCTAGTAAATAATTTTTGTTTTGTTTTGTTTTTTTTTCCCCTGAAGGTGGAACAACACTAAAAAATGTATTCGAACACAGGGATAAAATGCGACTCGGGATGTCCTTAACCTCGAACCCAAAGGAAGACAGTTTTGTGGTGGGTACGATTTATAGAATATAATAATTAGAAAAGTCATAGATTGGACATTCGTTACTTTTTCTTTTTACCGTAAGTGCGGGTAGTTTTCTACAGAAAAGCTAAACAGTCATAGACCCCCTATGCTGGGTTGTAATCACATTCATTGTGTGTGGGTGTGTATGTGCTATCTAGTAATACTACTAATAATAAACAGTTATTATGTTAATATTATTAAATTGGATTATAATAATGCTTGGTAAAAGAAAGCTCGGGTTGGAAAATCCCTCTGTTGGGATGTCACACCCACTGTTTTGTCCCTGCGGCCATATCAGCATGGCAAGTTCGTTTCTGGTTTCAAAAATAAATAAATAAATAAATAATAGCCACTAGCCACAAAGTGGGAAAAGATGTAAACGAGCAAATGTACGCAAATGTAAACGAGCGTTACGCCGTTAAGTTACACGTCCACCTTCATCGTGGCTTCTGTGTGTTATGAGATGTTTTGCACTCCAGGCTTGTGGTCCGTTATGGTCATACGAATGCGGTTCATCCTTATACAGTACAGGAATCTGCTCCAGCGTTGACGGCCATTTTAATTTCTCTCACAGCATTGCGCCTGCCTTTCAAAGTAAGCTTTTTTTGGGGGGGCGGGAACGAAATGCACATATCTTTTGATATTTATCGTTTAAAAAAAAACATGCATTTTTATCCTTTCAAGGATGTGAAACTTATATGGACATAGTCATCGTGCTGGATGGCTCCAACTCCATATACCCCTGGTTTGAGGTGCAGGATTTCTTAATCAATGTCCTCCAGAAGTTTTCTATTGGTCCAGGACAGATTCAGGTACGTAATCTGACGCTATTCATTCATTCAGTCTTCTACAGCTATAACCGATCTTCCCTCGGGTCACGGGGAGCCTGTGCTAATCTCAGGCGTCTCTGGGCATTAAGGCAGGATACACCCTGGATGGAATGTCAACCCATCGCAGGACACACACACACACACACACTCACACACACACATTCATACACTAGGGACAATTTTTCCAAGGTGCCAATCAACCTACCATGCATGTTTTTGGACCGGAGAACCCGGAGAAAAACCCCCTGAGGCACGGGGAGAACATGCACAAACTCCACACACACATGGCCGAGATGGGAATCGAACCCGGACCCTGGCGGTGTGAGGCGAACGTGCTTACAACTAATCCATCGTGCCCCCGTGTAATCTGACGCTATACTGTTGAAAATGTAATCCATTAATTCCTGTCTCGTGTCAACGAGAACGAATTTCTATGCAATAGGAAGTACTTTTTTTTTTTTAATATTAAGAGATTTAAGCAGGAGATTTATTCTTTTTTTATCGCTTTATATTCTGTAAACCCGCCCGTCATCAGTGTCTTAATCCCGCGCCCAAGCCAAGATAAATAATGGGGGGAGTTTCATTAGGAAGGGCATCCAGAATAAAACCAAATATACCGCTCACTGAACCATGATCGATTGTGGTGGAAGAGAAAATTCTGTCAGCTACTCGCTATTAAAATACATTTACGGCATTTGGCGGATTATCCAGAGCGACTTATAAGGGCAATTGAGGGTTTAGGGGCCTTCCTCAAGGTCACTAATAAACACTAATGCAGTCTGCTTAATTAATCAGGAAAATACATTTACGTCTGGCATTTTGTCTGGAAGGAACATTTACAGCATTTGTTGGACTTACAAGTGCAAATGAGGGTCAAGGGAGGTGGTATCCCAGTGGTTAAGGTGTTGGACTCTGGACCGGAAGATCGCAGGTTCAAACCCCACCACCACCACCACCAAGCTACCACTAGTGGGCCCTTGAGCAAGGCCCTTAACCCTCAGTTGCTCAGTTGTAAGTCGCTCTGGATAAGAGCGTCTGCCAAATGCCGTAAATGTAAATGGGCCTTACCAGTGACAGCTTGGTAACTTGGTGGGATTTGAAACTGCGATCTTCTGATTCAGAGACCAAGGCCTTAACTACTGAGCCACCGTTATCTGCGGGAGGTGGTAAATCATTGGTTTAGGCGTTGGCCTCCGGACCGGACGGTGGCAGGTTCAAATACCACCCCCCCTATCAAGCTGTCACAGGTGGGGCCCTTGAGCAAGGCCCTTGACTTTCATTTGCACTTGTAAGTCCACCAAATGCTGTAAATGTTCCTTCCAGATGAAATGGCGTAAATGTATTCACCTGATTAATTAAGCAGACTGCATTAGTGTTTATTTATTACAGTCTAACCACATATTTTATGCCAGGAATCAATAGATTAAAATACCACATGAGACTGTGTTGGTTAGTCATAGATATATTTATACTGTACAGTTTGAATAAAATATGCAATAAAATGCATTTTGAATAAAATATGGGAAATATTTGCAGAATGTTTGCGATTTGATTTGTATAATATATGCCTTCTCTTTTTCCTGCGATGGTACAATAATCAAATTTGATCGATGTCGCATTATTATATCTTAGTGGCAGTAAATAACAATGTCATATATCATACTACTATATGTATTTGTGACCTGGAATGACGTATTGACAATATCCATACCATTTAAAACATTAATATACCATTTAGTCCAGTTATATTGCTACCATTGACACACTATTTAAAGGTTTGCAAGGGACTACTAAAAACAGGCAGCAGACAGACGGACAGTAAAAAAAAAAACATTCCACAGAACTCTTCTACGATTTATTTATCACACTGTCGGAGTGTCGCCCAGAAGACGGGTTCCCGTTTCGAGTCTGCTTCCTCTCAAGGTTTCCGGTGGTCTCGAGGAGTTTTCCCTGCCACTGTTGAATTTGGCTTGCTCATTTGGACATCCAGATTTCTGCGGCAAGAGTTATTGTATTGTAAAATTGTAAAAAAAAAATATATATATATATATATATATATATATATATATATATATATATATATATATATATATATATATATATATATAAAGCACTAGACAAAGAAACGTCATTAAAAAGAATTGCTTTTGATCATTGTTGGAGAGTAAATAGTTACGTGTAACGCCGTTACGGTAATTTAATTAAAAAATAAATGTGCATTTGTTACCGTTACTGAGGGAAAAAAATGTGTAAATAAATTACTTTTGAAAATGTAAAAAATTACAAACAGGGAATTTGAATTACAATTCAAATGTAAAACCGGTGCTTTTCAGCTGAAACGTGATTCGGATTCGAATGATAACAATCTGCTGCTTTCATTTAGAAAAATAGAACCGATTTTGGGTTTGAAACTTTTTTTTCCTTAGAATGCTAACTTAAAGTGCCACCTAGTGGACAAATCAAGGTAATCAAGAAAAGTAATCAGTTACTTTTATAAAGGAATTGAAAAGTTACCCTATTTAGTACATTTTGAATAGGGTCAATAAGGGGCAGGGTGGCTTAGTGGTTAGCACGTCTCGGCCATGTGTGTGTGTGGAGTTTGCATGTTCTCCCCGTGCCTCAGTGGTTTTTCTCCGGGTTCTCTGGTTTCCTCCCCGGTCCAAAAACAAACATGCACGGTAGGTTGATTGGCACCTTGGAAAATTGTCCCTAGTGTATGAATGTGAGTGTGAGTATGTGTGTGAGTGTGTGTGTGCCCTGCGACGGGTTGGCATTCCATCCAGGGTGTATCCTGCCTTAATTCCCATAGACGCCTGAGATAGGCACAGACTCCCCGTGAGGGAACATCGTATATAGCGGTAGAAGATGAATGAATGAATGATGAGGATGGATTAGGATTTCATCCATTAAGATGGATCGCTTTGTTACACGTCATGGACATTAAGAAGTGCATAGCCCTTCGGTATTTCCGATCCTGCTTTCCACAGGTTGGAGTGGTGCAGTATGGGGAGCGAGTGGTTCACGAATTCCAACTAAATGACTTCCAAACCGTTGACGAAGTGGTGAGTGCAGCCCAGAACATCATCCAACGCGGAGGAGAAGAGACTCGCACAGCGCTCGGGATCAGCACTGCACGGTATACCGAAATGCAAAATAAATAAATAAAATGTTTTGTTTTAAAGTCTCCTTTCATATTGAAATGATTATTCTTGCCATGTTCTGTTTTAGATCGGATTTTAATGTTGTGACTTGAAAACCCTGCTATTAATTGCATGTTTGTTTCTTACAGTAGAATAAATCGTCTTCTTATGTCAACTGTAGTTCCCAGGCATTTAAGCGTGGAGGGCGTCCCGATGCCAGGAAAGTGATGATCGTTATAACCGACGGAGAATCGCATGATAGCCCGGACCTGAAAAAAGCAGTTGAAGAGAGTGAGAGAGACAACATTACGCTGTACGGAATCGCCGTGAGTCTGCTTTTACCTTTTACCATCCAACTCCATTCACTAGAATTCCATACCGAGGGTATACGCGCTTCACGAGCAAACATCATGTGATCACCGTGCGAACAATGGTAGTTCAACTGTATTGTTTATTTGTTTGTTTGTTTGTTTATTCCTCAATATTTCAAATTTGTCTTTTTCAAATTTGCCATTTCTGACAAATTTCTCCAGAGAGAAATTTTTTGTAGTTTATCATTATCATCAGCATTATGGCTGTCCTCGAAAGATCAGTTATAACCATAAGACAGTATACAGTCTTTGATGAGCGACACAAAATACACAAAACACAAAATACAAAACAATATGTTGTTGTTTTTTTCTCCTTAAAGCACAAACATATATCCGCTTTTTTCATTTTTCTTGGAAGTGCCTTCCGTATGCATTAATCTTTCGCTTCACGGATATTTTGAGATACACTGCGCTCTAGTGGCGGGATGCCGTCACTCTGCGGGTAACATGCATTGTGGGAGATGTAGTTTATTGTCAGTGCACGCTTTAAAGCTGCATAGCCTTATTTTTAAGCTATCTTAAAAACGCTTGCATTGACATTTAAGCCCTTGAGTTTGTCCCGTGTGCTCTATACCAGCAGCCGCTGACCTTTTTTAATGTCGGACAACATTTTCACAGGCCTTGAACATGTGGTGGATAAATAAATACAACAAAATGAAATGATACGAACTGGTACATTAACGCAGAATGCTTAGTCTCCAAGCGGAGAAGCAGCTTTCAAAGCTTCATTGCGTCAGCGCGATGAGGGTTTCAATTTAATAGCATTAATGTATTACGTGTTACCTGCCGAAGCATCCCCTTTTAAGATGTAGGTAAGACATGTGACGGAGGTGAGCATCTTAATCGGAGGCCAGTGGTTAAGGTGTTGGACTCTGGACCGGAAGATCATGGGTTCAAACCCCACCACCATCAAGCTGCCAATAGTGGGCCCTTGAGCAAGGCCCTTAACCCTCAATTGCTCAGTTGTAAGTTTCTCTGGATAAGAGCGTCTGGATTAGAGCGCATTGTTTCTTCAGTGCTTTTATTCTTGTTCTTGGTAAATATGTTATGGCAATTCTACTAATTGTCCTTCCATGGTAGCAGTTTTGTTATCCTCAGAGTAAGGAATACTTGCACTGCCTCCCAAATCCTACAAGCATACGACTCGGTGTCCTGTTAAAGTGTCTGTCAAAGTATCTTCGTCAACACGAGGACAAAAGACGTAGCCAAGCCGCATTTCGAAACGTTCTTCGGGTTAGTAGCCTGCAATAACTCTCTACTGCAAAATGGGCCAAAAATTCCGTCTTGCATCCAAAAGCCTTAACCACACTTGGCAGTTGGATCCTCTGGCTTTTGACGCACAAGTCAATAGATTTAGAAGCTTCACAATTTGGTATTATTACATCTTGTCTGTCTGCGTTAAGTTCCCTCAACGTAGATTCACAAGAAACACAAAAATCACCACCTTTTATTATTTATACACTTACATCACCTTTAGCACTGGTTCTGAGCATGTCTTCTGAGGATATTACGTGCCCGCAATATTCACTTCCGTATTCGCTTCCATGCTGGTGTCCTCAGGTGCTAGGCTACTACAATCGCCGTGGGATCAACCCCGAAGCGTTCTTGCGTGAGATCAAATTCATCGCCACCGACCCGGAGGAACATTTCTTCAGCGTGACGGACGAATCAGCCCTGAAGGACATTGTGGATGCCTTGGGGGAGAAGATCTTCAGCCTGGAGGGTAACTTTTTATTTATTTATTTATTTATTTATTTATTTATTTTTGTTCAATCCCAACCAAAAATGTTGTTGTTTTTTTTTGTCTGCTATGAAGGTTTAGAATGATAACGATGAATAATCGTGTTGTACGTAACAAAACACTATTACCAAAGTATATGAATTATACAGTATGTCGTATTAGAATCCGTAATAATCGACGCTGACTCCACAGGCACAAGTCAGAATGGAACTACCTTTGGACTACAGATGTCACAGGCGGGTTTTTCCTCGCACATTGTGGAGGTACGTTTGGTCCGTGATAGTCAACGCACTTTTAATGATCTAATTGACAGATAGGATTGTTAATCCTGATATTTTTGAATATGGCCCAAGTGATGGTCATGAATTCCTAGAAAAAGAAAAAAGTGCTCCCTTTAAACTTGAATTTGAGTATAAGTGTATAAGCTCAAAAGTATTTACCTGTCAAAGTACTAGGATATGTATATATATATATATATATATATATATATATATATATATACCTGGAACAACAACAGGAACAGAATTCTTAAAGGAGCCACGTCCCATATTTTACAATTAAAACAAAAAAAACCACCACTAAAAAAGTAAAAAAAAAAAAGGAATATTGAAATTAACAAGCCATTAATTCAATAAAAATAAATGATTATTAAACTATAATTAAATATACAATATAGAGTAAAATAAATATTAAATTATCATTAATTTTATTAAATGGAGGGTTTTTGAGAAATGTATATAATTATGATATATATATATACATATATATATATATATATATATATATATATATATATATATATATATATTATAACATCTGTTATGGTTAGAGTATTAGAAACGTGAAAATTATTAATTTATGGTCCATTGAAATTGTGCGATTAATTGCGATTAAATATTTGTATCTGTTGACATATAATTCAAATATTCAATGCCGTTTAATCGCATTGTTTCCTTTACTGTCAACTTTATGCTAACGTTATACTTTAACGTTATACTTTTTGATGCTTCATGCAAATGTATATTTGTTATTAATGAGACCGCCATACACATAAACAGCATGGACACGTTTCAAAGGCGCTAGACATGTTTTTCTTAAGAACTTCTTAATGTCTATTAAACACATGGAAAAAAAGAACATCCACAAACAAAGAAAACCACAGATTCCCATTACTTCTCTTTCTTAGCACTGAGCCAGCTGAGTATAATTTAGGTGGTTTAGAATTACTTCATTACTGTTTACTACTGGTTATTAGTTTATTTGCAGAAGCATAATGACAATAGGTATAGTATATCTTAGTATGCAAATAATAGAATATAGTAAATTAGTATACAGTATTACTTTCATATCAAGAAAATAGACTCTTTTTAATGTATATTTTGCATCAAAATTTCTTTTCTGTGTTTTATATATATATATATATATATATATATATATATATATATATATATAGTACTTTTTGGTCCTATTCTGATTTTCCTCAGTGCAGGCAAAAAGCACTTTCCTGGGAAAAATAACACAGTCATACCTCACATTGTTGGATTCCTTTTGCTAATCTGAACAGTGGCAGTTTGAGAGTGAAGATAATGTAATGGAAAGTTTTTTTTCTTTCCTCTCTCTCTCTCTCTCTCTCTCTCTCTCTCTCTCTCTCTCTCTCTCTCTCTCTCTCTGACATTTAAAGGAAAAGCAGTCCACATATGGTTTTGTTGAAGTCCTTCAATGAGGGACATGAAAAGAAAAACACAAAACGTGCGTCGGCGCAAAATTACACGTTCGAATCTTTCGATTATTTTTTTTCGCTGTATTAAGGTTATACCGATAATAATTCTACATAGATGTATATTAGAAATAACGGCGTTCTCCATCAACAGCTTGATACGAATGAAATATGATCGCAATGCGAGATCCTGGTTTACTAGTTACTAGCCCAAATGTGGAATATTAAAACTGTTTACCTTCAAATGCCAAATGCTTGAGTCCGTGAGACACTCACAGATCACATTTGCAGACCTGGTCCCCTCTGAACAGAAGTTATTTTCCACTTTTTCAGACGATCTTTTCTTTTTTTTCTCCTCCCCCTTCTTCCTTTCACTTGTTGTTCAGCTGAGGGTGGTCTTTGGAGCAGCACTTGAAGGATACCCGGTCAAAAGGTCCTCCTGAGGTGCAGAAGATCATAACATTTTATGAGTTTTGTACAAGTATAGTTTGAGGATGGAATGAAGTGCTTTCTGGCAAAAAGTCAAAACCTTTTCCTATTATTCATTCATCTTCTACCGCTTTATCTTAATTATCCGATCTTCCCTCGCGTCACGGGGAGCCTGTGCCTATCTCAGGCGTCTATGGGCATTAAGGCAGGATACACCCTGGATGGAATGCCAACCCATCACAGGGCACAACACACTCACATTCATACAGTAGGGACAATTTTTCCAAGGTGCCAATCAACCTACAGTGCATGTTTTTGGACTGGGAGGAAACCGGAGAACCCGGAGAAAAAAAAAAAACCCCCTGAGACACGGGGAGAAACATGCACAAACTCCACACACACACATGGCCGAGACGGGAATCGAACCCGGATCCTGGAGGTGTGAGGCGAACGTGCTAACCACTAAACCACCGTGCCCCTTTTTTCCTATTATATTTCCTATTATATTTCCTATATATATATATATATATATATATATATATATATATATATATATATATATATATATATATATATATATATATATATATAAAACCCTTTCAATGTCCTGTTCCTATTTTAACAACCTTTTCTTTCCTCGGGCAATAAAATAGAGGAGTATAAATCATTATAGAAACATTCAGAGATCATTGTATCATGGAGCTGATATGGCTGAGGGAGTTGACAATGTGCAAATGTGCCGTGGCAGTCAGTCAAACTGTCCACGTCGGCGTTGTATGAAAGAATAGTTGGCCGGTGTGCGAGCTGGGAGCTTCCGCACAATTCCCCCCCACGCCCCCTTTTATTTTATTTATTTATATTTATTTTTTAACAGCACTGACTGTAGTGTCTAGTGCAGGTTTTTAATTCACCTGTGAATTTGAGCCAAGATACCTTCTTTTAGGAAGCAGTGGAAAAACCCTTGTGGAATAGAGTTAAGTTGGGGTGAAATGACTGACAGTGATGCGGTTCGATGACTTTCTGGCAAGAGCACGAACACGAACGTCCCCAATTGCGATCCAATATGTCGGCCGTGTTGGTCTTCCCGATAATCTACTGTATTCTCTGTTTATCAGGGCCTTGTCATTCGTTTTTTCCCTACTCTCTCCTTATATTTACGAAATAGAACGTACACACATCGTTTCCTGCAATGCGTGCAATTCAGAACTAGTGAATAAACAGTACACCTGTTCCATTCCTTCCATATCTGCAGAACTCCTCTCGCGCGAGTCGGATAGCTGTTAAAACCATTACAGACTTCAGGACGATCTGCTTAGTCTTTTATGAGGGCAAAATATTTTGCCATTGCAAATAGGTTGTATACTTTAAGCCGTTTTGAAGCCAGAACTTTTTATTTTATATTTTACATCTATTGTAGTTTTTTCAGGTTGCGTTGTAGGGTACGAGAGCGGCCACTAGGGGTGCTAGTGAAACAGATGCAACATGGTGTATTTATTTGTATTATCTTTTTTTTCGGATGTAGCCTTTTTTATTTACTTTGGAGCGTTAATATAATGAATAGATTCATATATTGTTTTTGGAGTACCGTAAATGAACACTTTTCATATGCTTCTAATACTCTATTTAACTACAACAGATGTTATTCATTCATTCCTTCATTCATCTTCATTCTATAATCATTCTTCATGTCATCTTCATTCATTCGCTCTACCGCTTATCCGATCTTCCCTCGGGTCATGGGGAGTCTGTGCCTATCTCAGGCGTCTATGGGCATTAAGGCAGGATACACCCTGGATGGAATGAATGCATAACACACACAACACACACACACACACACACACACACACAATCACACACACATTCATACACTAGGGACAATTTTCCAAGGTGCCAATCAACCTAACGTGCATGTTTTTGGACCGGGAGGAAACCGGAGAACCTGGAGAAAAACCCCTTGAGACACGGGGAAAACATGCAAACTCCACACACACATGGCTCAAGACTCAAAATCTCTCTAATCCGTTCCGTTAATAAAATGATTGATTTATTTATTGATTATTATTTCATATATATTTTACTGTGGAAATTATTATATAATCAATTTACATATACAATGTATATATATATATATATATATATATATATATATATATATATATATATATATATATGTGTATGTGTGTGTGTGTATATAACATATATGTATGTATATATACTCATAACCCAGAGTTGCGTGCGTGTGTGTGTGTGTGTGTAGGATGGAGTTTTGGTAGGTGCTGTCGGGGCTTATGAGTGGAACGGTGCCATCCTCAAACAGACGCAGAATGGCAACGTGATCCCTCCCAAGTCCTCCTCTACCTTAAAGAATTTCCAGAGTCGCTGAAGAACCATGGAGCTTATACCTCGGTGAGAGACGCAAACTTTGAACTTACGATGCAGTGCATCATATTTGTAAATAAATTATTCTTTATTAAAATGGGAACATAAACAAAAGTAAAAGTAATTGAATCTCCACAAACGCACTCCACAAAATCCAATCCAATGTTTATGTTATATATATATATATATATATATATATCATATATATATATATATATATATATATATATATATATATACACATATACATTCACACACACACACACACATAAGATATATATATATAGTACATATTGTATTTGACATAATGTATTTGTTCTACTGTTAGGTTATGTGGTGTCCTCAATAGTGTCAGCAGATTATGGGCATCTGTATGTGGCAGGAGCTCCCCGGTATAACCACACGGGCAAAGTGTCATCTTTACTCTTATCAACACCGGCAAAATCTCACCATCCTACACTCGCTAACGGGACAACAGGTGAAACCTCTTTACTTTCTCTTTCAATCATACCTTCTGTGTTTAAATGTGTATTTTTCAATAGTGAATGTGATTGTAGTTGGATGAGATATAAACATAAAACATTCCGACACACTATTGGTTGGTACGCGTCCACGGCACTCGGCCACATACACGACACGAATCACGTCACACAACGTTATCAATGAAATGAAACAGTCCAAAACTCACCTGATGCTAACACTTGACACTGGCATGAACTGTGTGTTTTGTTTTTTTTTTCACAACAATTCTATTCTCTCATTCCTTCGCATGCTGCAGACGACATTGATCTCGGTATCCAAGGTACACGTGGTATCTACGGGGTTCGATTAGGAAGACGTTGTTGATTAAGGCGTGTTTTTTTGTGGTTCTTAATAAGGAATTCACATTTAGAAATGGTAAGACGTATGTGTGACGGTCTAGACTGGCCCTTTAGTCCTGATGAAGCTGACATATAGAACATGTGCGGCTCGTGTGTGTTTGTGTGTGTGTGAAAGAGGTGAACCGCTTCAAAGCTGTGTTTTCATGAGCAACTCTAAACATAGGGGATCTCGGTGTGTGAGGAGTGATTCGCATAAAAGAAGAAAAACAAATATAGTTTATTGTTTGTGTTTGTTGTAGATTGGCTTTCCTACTTATGGTAGTGAGGTATACAGCGCTGATCAACAGACGGGTTGACCGATCCTGCTCTTGGTGGCAATAAAATGTACTCTCAGCAAGGCTGGGAAAAACAAAAGGCAGAGTTGAAAAACCTACGACGGAACCATCAGGCAAGCGGAAATAAGAAGATTGTCTGTCCCACAAGTCAAATAGTCGATACCTATATTATATTAGATTACATATATATATATATATAGTATATATATAATACATATATAACATATATATATATATGACACACACACACCACATGACCTCCATTCAGTAAAGACACTACACAAACAAAGGCTAAATCGATATAACACAAGGTTTGTTTTAGTACATATTGTATTTGACATAATGTATTTGTTCTACTGTTAGGTTATGTGGTGTCCTCAATAGTGTCAGCAGATTATGGGCATCTGTATGTGGCAGGAGCTCCCCGGTATAACCACACGGGCAAAGTGATCATCTTTACTCTTATCAACACCGGCAACCTCACCATCCTACACTCGCTAACGGGACAACAGGTGAAACCTCTTTACTTTCTCTTTCAATCATACCTTCTGTGTTTAAATGTTGTATTTTTCAATAGTGAATGTGATTGTAGTTGGATGAGATATAAACATAATACCATTCCGACACCCTATTGGTTTGTACGCGATTCCATCGCACCTGCACACGACACGAATCACGTCACACAACGTTATCTATGAAAATGAAACCAGTCCAAAACCTGATGCTTAAACACTTGACACTGGCATGAACTGTGTGTTTTGTTTTTTTTTTCACAAACAATTCTATTCTCGCCCTTCCTTTCGCTTGCTGCAGACGGACATTGATCTCGGTATCCAAGGTTACCGTGGTATCACGGGCGTTCGATTAGGAAGAACGTTGTTGATTAGAGGCGTGGGTTTTTTTGGTGGTTCTTAATAAGGAGCACATTTAGAAATGGAAGACGTTGTGTGACGGTCTAGACTCGGCCCTTTAGTCCTGATGGAAGCTGACACTATAGAACATGTGCGGCTCGTGTGTGTGTGTGTGTGTGTGAAAGAAGGTGAATCGCTATCAGACTGTGTGTCTCATGTACATCTACCACAGGGGACTCGGTGTGTGACGGAGTGATTCGCTAAAGAAGAAAAACAAATCATAGTTTATTGTTTGTGTTTGTTGTAGATTGGCTCCTATTATGGTAGTGAGGTAACGCCGCTGGATCAGGACGAGGACGGGTTGACCGATCTGCTCTTGGTGGCCGCGCCGATGTACTTCAGCAGAGGCTGGGAAACGGGCAGAGTCTACGTCTATCGACTGGACCATCAGGCAAGCGGAAGAAAATGATTTCTGTCCCAAAAGTCACCAATATTACACCAATATATATATATAATTACATATATATATATATATATATATATATATATATATATATATATATATATATATATATATATATATGAATGTGCCACATTCCTTTCTCTAACGCGGCAACCTTTAGCACTCAAAGAGCCATTTGGACCCGTTTCTCCACAGTAAAGAACACACTGGGTGAAAATCTACGGCTTAAATCGAAATAACACTGCATATAATGTTGTTTTTTTAACTTTATGTTGCGTACAAACTGAAATCAATGAACGACTGCAGAGAAAACGAAATGACGTTCCTGCATGCAATAAAAACTAATTTGGAAAATAAATAAATAAAATGTCGTAGGGTTGAAGATGTTGAGTACTTGGAGAAAAAAACCAAAACGTAGAACTTTACAAAATTATCCAAAATAAAAGTTCTCTCTGTGTACAATCAGCTGCCAATCTGAATAATAATTAAAAATGAACAATTAAACAATATTAATAAATACGCAAAAAAGGCAATAAAAATAGTGATCATACTTGGTTAATGTGATTTCGTCTGCACATTATCGATTGTTTTTTTTACATTTTGAAAAACGAAAGAACTAAAATAAAATACATTTTAATGAAATACTAATTTACTTTCTAAAGCCAGCGGGAGCCGCGTGAGAGGGATGAAAGAGGCCGTATGCGGCTCCGGGGCCGCTGGTTGGCGACCCATGCTCTAACATCTTTCACACCCCCCCCCCCCCCCCCTCCCCTCCCATTCCTCTTGGCAGGGACCTGTTGACCTGGAAGGTTTCCTCGAACCATCAAAAAGGGCTCAAAACTCTCGTTTCGGCTCAGCCATGTCCTCCTTGCCTGATGCAAATGGGGATGGTTACGGTGAGCTGGTGGTAGGTGCCCCCCTAGAGGATGATCACGGCGGTGCAATCTATCTCTTCTACAGCCGCCACAATGGGATTCAGCCAATGTATAAGCAGGTAGAATAGCAAGCTGTTATAAGCTGTTATGGGTTCACGTTCTATGAATTCACATTTGCCATTTGTTCTCCTTTCATTTTATATATTATATTTATATATATATATATATATATATTTTTTTTTATTTATTTCTTTTATTTATTTATTTATTTATTTTTCTTGTTGTCAGAGAATTGCTGCCGCAGACATTTCCCCAAACCTGCAGTATTTCGGTCGCAGCGTCCATGGCGCGATGGACCTAAACGGAGATGGACTGACTGATTTGTCTGTAGGGGCTCTTGGCGCTGCCGTCTTACTTTGGTGAGTCTTTGGTGCGCAGGCATCGAGTTATCCAGGAGAGGGAAATTCTTTATCTCCTACATTATACAATGTCCCTACAGGAGACACCGATAGTAGTGTTGCTTGATCCCAGCCTTATTTGACTATATTGCATATATGTAGTGTATTGGAGAGATTAACGCTTTGGGTTGTTGATTAGAAGATTTGGGGTCCTTAAGCAAGGCCCTCTGTGCTGCATCCTGGCCAGTGGTGGACAATGTACACAAGCCATGTAGTGAATTTAAAGTGCTAGGTGAAAAATGACTCTAGTTAAAAATAATAATAATAATAATAAATTGCTGTACATAATTCAGTTTATGTGCAAAGATTATAATGATTGATATCTGATTGATATAAATGTCATAAAAAACATTTATAAACCTTCTTTCCAACAAATCACGCAAATAAAAGTTAAGAGGCAGGATCACTCATTCCTCTGAAAATGCCTGAGAATGCTCTACACCGATTGGTGGATTGCTGTGTGCTTGACCAGTTCAGTATATTTACATTATAAATACTTTGTTACCTTATTTCGGTAGAAATGTTTGGCATCTATAATTATTTTTCACACAAATGTGAACTTCTACTCCTTACTTTTTTTATTTAATTTAATTTTCGGCGCTTTTTTTCGTTCTGGCTTGTCGTCATTTACGGGAAAAAAATGGCTCCATCTGGATAGAGTGAATGTGATTGGATGAGAATCTAAACCTATAGGTTTGTGGGATCCATCGCAACCTGCACACGACACAAATCATTCTAAAGCTGTTTGTTTACATCCGGACAGGTCTCGCGGCGTTGTGCGCGTGCACCTCCATGCTCACTTCGAGCCGTCGAAGATCAACGTGTTCAACAAAGACTGTGTACGAGCAGGAAAAGAGGTGACCTGCATGGCAGCCCGGGTCTGTATCACAGTCAAGGCTCGAACCGCCATGCCAGACACGCAAAGCGTGGGTGCGTATGCATTTTGCATTAGGCTGCTTTTTCACTAGAACTAATCAGTTGTCTGTCTATAGACATGAGAGCACAGTGTAGTATTTTCCACTGATCTGGGATGTGTGTGTATCCCATTTTTTTGTAATGGAAATAATATCAATATATATATATATATATATATATATATATATATATATATATATATATATATAGATATATATATATCATTATATATATTTTTTTTTTTTTTTTTTTGTGTAGTATTACGCCACAGCAAACACAACCATAGAAACCAGTATAAAACAGTGTGTGCTTTTTTTTTTTCCTTCTCCTTCTCTCTCCTCCTCACTCCACATCTGGATCTAATTTATGAAAATCTCTCTCTCTTTCTCTCTCTCTCCTCTCTCTCTCTCTCTCCCCCCCCCACATACATACACTATCACTTTCTCCACCTCTTTTATATTAGGGCTTAACCTTTGGCTGGCATTTCCTCAGACTGACTCACTATGAGTATTTAACCGGTTCCATCATCCATCTTTTGGAGAAATTGTGTCAGAGGTGTTTCCTTTCAGTGGAGAATCATTTATTAACCCCCCCCCCCCCCCCCCCCCCCCACCAAAAAAAAAAAAAAACAAAAATACAGCATGTGATTATTCTTTTTATTTTTTTATGGAGGATAATTAAGGTTAACAGAGTCATATCTGTATATCTATTTTATATATTTTATATAGGGGCACGGTGGATTAGTGGTTAGCACGTGTTCGCCTCACACCGACAGGGTCCGGGTTCGATTCCCGTCTCGGCCATGTGTG
>JACRUU010000021.1:8893144-8900644 GCA_030449085.1 Kryptopterus vitreolus
CTTAAAACACGGAAAAAGCTGCTGCGATCACCGTTCCTACCGGAATGTCGATTTGATCCCACGATCCTCAAGGAATTAATGGTTGGAATAGGAATCCTTGCCGAGAGCGTTCCCTTCTCTTTTTTTTCCCCCTCTGTACTTTTTCAGGAAGTTTCCACCTGTAGTGTTTTACTAAAAAAAATGGCAGCAAAAAAAACCCATGAATGTAAATCATAAGAGTCGTCTATTAGATCGTCATATGCACGAAGTCCTATAAAGTATGTCCGTTCCTGGTATTGCGCAATACGAATTCCCCGCCAAAATCTCCGGCCAGTTTCATCTCTCCGAGTAGACGCGAGCCATTTGTCATGCAAATATTCCATTTACACGCCGAGATTCATCCAGAATCTACACGGATCGGTTTTCCCTCATCGTCTTCTTCTCTGATTCTCTGCTTTCCCTTATATAATATGCAATCTGTTGAAAGCACCTTTTTGCACCCTTTTTCTTTTTTGCAGATTTTTTCTTTTACTCGTTTCAGTGCTTCTGTGTCCAAAAATGCCTAAAAAAATGTATTTCTTACTTGGTGGTCACACACACACACACACACCTGAGACTAGGGGTCGTAACAACCTATTCATGGCGCACGGTTGTTAATCCGTTTTGTGGTCCAGTACTTAATAATGTAGCTCTGAAAGAGGAAGCTGTAAAACTCTTTTTAATATGGTAAAGCATTTTCAAGTCAGAGGGCACACGGTGGTTTAGTGGTTAGTGGTTAGCACGTTCGCCTCACACCGCCAGGCTCCGGGTTCGATTCCAATCTCGGCTATGTGCGTGTGTAGTTTGCATGTTCTCCCCGTGCCTCTGGGTTTTTCTCCCCGGGTTCTGCAGTTTCCTCCCCCCCCCCCCTCCTCCCCCCGGTCCAAAAACATGCACGGTAGTAGTTGATTGATTGGAAAATTGTCCCTAGTGTATGAATGTGTGTGTGTAAATGTGAGTGTGTGTGTGTGTGTGTGTGCTCTACGATGGGTTGGTATTCCATCCACGGTGTATCCTGCCTTAATGCCCATAGATGCCCATATAGACGCCTGAGATAGCGCACACAGGCTCCCCGTGACCCGAGGGAAGATCGGATAATAAGCGATAGATCGATAGAAGATGAATGAATGAATGAATTTTCAAATCAAGTAGGCTTTATTACAATTTAATGTACAGTTATATTATCAACAAAACACACTGTCCCCAGGACAACATAAAGTAACAAGACACGGTATGTCATTTTAAACATTTACATGTACAGTATTTAGCAGACGGCCCTTATCCAGGGCGACGTACAAGAAGTGCTTTAGGTCTCCATCTAAGGATAAATTCATTCATTCTGAAGGGTAAATACAAACTTAAGTACACAATAAGCATAGACAGTTAAGTTTTTTTTTCTTTTTTTTTTTTTTTTTTTTTTTTTTTTTTTTAATAATAAATATGGATTCCTGGACAGCGAGAGGAAAGAAATGCCAGGATAGGATGTTGTTGGAAGAGGTATGTCTTTAGTCGACGTTTGAAGGTAGACAGGGTCTCCGTGGAGTGTCTCCAGAAAGGAAAAATAGACTAGGAAAAAAGAGTGCGCGAAAAAAAAAGGTTTAAGTGGAATTTTTAAAAGCACCGTAGAGAGAATACAGATTGTAATAATTGCAGATTTAATAAAATTGTGCATAATAAATAATATATGTGCACACATCTGTTTTATTCTAGGTGACGTTCCGGCTGGAATTTGAATTTAGCAGATCGGTCTTTCTGGATTACGTACACGTTTTGCTGAATGCCACCAGGTAAAATCTATTCGTTCTTTCATTACGTTTTTTTTTTTTTTTTAATCACTTACTTTTGTAACGGATGAGCATTAACGTCATAAAGATGCAGTCGGCCAGGAAACATGCGTAACACTCGAGTCCAGGGGACTCTGGATCGCCAGACCGCAATGTCTTATCATATAATGAAATAAATATTTGCTAAATGCTATTTTGTAATAAAGTGAAATTGATATGGGGGTTTGTAGAGGCGTTTGGGTCGTACAGCGCGTCGGGTCGCTCCTCTGTACAGCAGGCGTGGGCAATTATTTTTTCCAAAGCGCCACATGAGAAACTTGAGCTGTATTCGAGGGCCGAACCAACAATAACCTGAGATGAGGTGTAACTCTGTTCGATATTCATTTTGTTTTCCACCTGTAACGAGCGCTAAATGCTATCATTTTCATGATAATGCGATTATAATGCTAGCGATTATAAAAGGGATACAATTGTGGACCGAGTCAAAAATACAAGTCGTAAACAGAAAAACAATAAATACAAGTATGTCATTTTATTGGTAAAGCACACTCAGAAATGCTAAGTAGTTGTTTTGCAAGTATAAGCGCTTAACAATGCAATACATTGCTTAACATTTTGTACGCCTTGAACACGGCGACCCCGTGCGTCACAAACTAAACACAAAATAAATCATGTGTGTGGCTTTAAATCATGTTTAGTGCGTTAACAACGATTTTATCTGTTGTAGTTATGGGGAAGAGTTGACTCCAGAAGACAACATCAATAATATTTATCATCCTTTAAAGCATGAGGCCGATATGCTCTTCACAAGGTAATAGACCATACCTTAATGTCATGTCTTATAAAACATGTTTTATTCCTCATTTCCTCATTTCTCAAGTCAATAAAACAAATATGCAGAAGGGGCTTAGATTTATATATTAGATATATATATATATATATATATATATATATATATATATATATATATTATATAATATATTATATATATTATATTCAATATATTTTTTTCATCCACATCATCAGGATATTATTATTATTATTATTAATTATTAGTTTTTCATCCACATTATCTAGGGTTCTTATGTCATGTCTTATAAAACATGTTTTATTCCTCATTTCTCAGTCAAAAAAAAAAAAAAAATATATATATATATATATATATATATGATATATATATATCTATATATATATTATATATATGATATATATATATAATATTATATATTTTTTTTATTTATTTTTTTTTTCATCCAAATCATCTAGGGATTCCAGTCCTGT
This sequence comes from Kryptopterus vitreolus, assembly GCA_030449085.1. Taxonomy (NCBI): domain Eukaryota; kingdom Metazoa; phylum Chordata; class Actinopteri; order Siluriformes; family Siluridae; genus Kryptopterus; species Kryptopterus vitreolus. Next base: position 8,896,228 of record JACRUU010000021.1, read on the forward strand.
TCGCTTTGATATTAAATCCGCATCTAATCTGGGCTATGCAGGAGCTACAGGACCCGCCTTTAACCTGTCCTACCAAGTACGAATCACTTTTTTTCCCCCTCTTTTAGTGCTCACTTTTTTTTTTATTAAACCATTTATATGCCAAGATTTCTGTGATACAGTGATTCCTCCAACACTACTAACCCCCCCGACTCCCATTGTCACACTGCAGCTCCAGAACCTTGGCCTGTTTCCTGTGAATAACCTGCTGCTCACAGTAGATGTGTTTTCCGTGACCAAAAATGGCCATCATCTTTTAAACGTGTCCGAGATCAGTGTTAATCAGGTATCATTTACTTTATATTTCCAGGGTTATATATATATATATATATATATATATATATATTTCTATTTATATATGTATACAGTGTTGGGACGGTTACTTTGGAAATGAAATAGATTACAAATGATCCTATTCAAATTGAAAAATTACTTTATAAAAGTAAAGTAACTGATTACATTTGATTACTTTTTTCTTTAAAAAACGATTACTTTCATTTGTCCACTAGGTGGCGCTTTAGGTTAACATTCTAAGGAAAAAGTTCCATAGGTTCTGTTTTTCGAATATGTATGTGTGTATATGTGTATATATATATGTGTGTGTGTGTGTGTGTGTATATATATATATATATATATATATATATATATATATATATATATATATATATATATAATCTAAATTGTATATTTACTTGACTTATTTTGAACGCTTTTTTTTTTTTTAATATTTTCTGGTCTGACTGAGTGCATGCATTTGTGATTTCTCCAGAATCCCGGCTCTCGGTGTACATTTCCACGTGTCACAGTGACAGATGTGGCCTCGCATGAAGACCTCTCGCTCACACCACAGCTGGTAATTATCTGCTTGTTGCATTCGATGAAAGAGCGGAAAAGCCCCTGTCCACCTGATTTGTTATTATCCATGCTTTTATCCGGTTTCCGGTACAATCCCTGTCATTCTGCAAGTCTCCGGTGCACTTCTCACCCTATTTACTATTTATCATTTATTTATTTATTTATTTATTTATTTATTATTTATTTATTATTAAGACTCGTCGACCGCCGTGGCCTTTTCAGCCCAGTGCCGACTCGGACTTCTACCCCAGCAAGACATGCGTGTGACCGTGGCAGGACGGCTGAACCTCCACACGCTACGGAAAGTAAGCAGATGGGCTTTAATGCATCGTGGCTCCTTTTCAGAAATCCTGTTTCCTCAGGGTGTTTCCGCACGGGCTTTTAATGGGTTCGGCGTGCCGGCACCGAGTCCTAAACCTAGCGCAAGGTTTCCATTAAGGCAGAACTCTTTTCTTCGATACCACCAACTTATGTCATATTAAACATTTTTGCCATTAGGACACACGATATTATGTGGTCCCGTGAAAGCAACTACTGGAATCTAGTCAAATATTAGAAAGACATTTCTTTAGGGAATTTCTCAGATCGTTTTTTTGCATATTTTCAAACCAGTAAGTGCATTTGAGAAATTACCACTTTTGTAAAAATGAAAAATATGAAAAATTTGAGAAATGCGCCAAAGAAACGTGTCAAATGTCTCGGATATCTTTCTAACAACCGTGAAACAGAGAAGACCGGGAGAAATGGGTGCTGCATTTGGATACAGCCCTTATTTGCTTATATTTACGCGTACAGATTACGGATCCTGTCACCATGTTTTTGTTGTTTACGTATTAGACAATAATGAGAGAACCATCGGAACCTGTTTGACTGATGTTTACACACACCCCGGCTTGGAACTTAAAAAAGAATGCGCCGAGGCATGTAGCCGATGGCACACGCATAAAAGACCAAGTCAATGGTCATTTTTAAGTAAACGCTGCTAATTGCGTATGTCATTCTAATTATATGTAAATTACTCTTTTTTCAAAAAGAGTGATTTTTTTTGCATTAATAGGATGATATACAAATATCACACTTTCCTCTTTTACCATCCAACGTTAGGAAAGGCATCCAGTTTTTAGAGAGGAAAAAAAAAAAAACAAAAAAAAAACATGCGTTATAACAAATACGACGATCACAACCGCTTTGGCGCCCCCTAACGGCAGTAGCCGAAACAGCAAGAAGAAGGCAAACAAATTGCACTTTCAGAAGCCTGTACTTTTCTCTTATTCAGTTATTATTAAATGCAAACTCGAGCTTGAATGGTAACCATTGCAAGGGCAAATATTTTGAGTGAAGAGTGCGTGGCAAGCAATCACCTGTACGAACTTAACAACATCGAACTGCTTGTATTTTGCCCAGATCAACTTCAAGGCAGTGGAGTTGGTGATGGTGGCAGCCATCGAGCTGAGCCCAAACAGCACCGTGTTCCTGCACGAGGAAAGGCCTACAAGACACGTGAGCAATACAAAAGCATGCCGAGCACAAACAAAGGCATTTAACGAATGCAACGTAGTGAAATAATAAAAATGAAAGCATTTACTAGTATGTGATGTTTTTGTTTGTTTGTTTGTGTAACACCCGCAGATCATTTTGGAGATTAGAAAGGACGAAGATTATAAAATTCCTATCTGGATTATAATTGGAAGCACTTTGGGAGGCCTCCAGCTTTTGGCTCTGCTGGTTTTAGCTCTCTGGAAAGCAAGTATCTTGATTTATTATTATTATATATATTCATTCATTCATTCATTCATATCTCTCTCTATCCATCTACCCTAGCCTAACATCCTATACCGCTTTATTCTACATCTCAGCTCATCCACCGCTTCCCTCGGTCCGCACGATCCACCCTGCGACGATGCCAACCCATGGCAGCGGCACACTGCCTCACACCGGAGCCTGTCATATCACATCACATTCATACACTAGCCTACTCTCATCTTCTATCGTCTACCGCCATCTCAGTTTAGGGTTTCACGGGGAGCCTTTGCCTATCTCAGGCGTCTATGGGCATGTAAGGCAGGATACACCCTGGACGGAATGCCAACCCATTGGCAGGGCACAAACACACACACTCGCATTCACTCACACATTCATACACTAGGGACAATTTTCCAAGGTACCAATCTACCAATCAACCTACCGTGCATGTTTTTGGACTATATAAAGGGAAACCGGAGAACCCGGAGAAAAAACCATGGAACCCCTGAGAACCATGCACGGGGAGAACATGCAAACTCCACACAAACATGGCCGAACATGGGAATCGAACCCGGACCCTGGCGGTGTGAGGCGAACGTGATAACCACTAAGCCACTGTGCCCCCTGCCATATATACATATATATATATATATATATATATATATATATATATATATATATATATATATATATTATAAGTATATGTATGTCATGTATCTATATACTCTCTATATATGTGTGTATGTGTGTGTGTGTGTGTATATATATATACACTCACACATACATACATATACCCCATGTTATTATTTTCTTATTTTTATTTTATATTTTATAGTATTTTCTTGTTGATGAATAACACATACACACAGTGCATTATTGTTGTAGAAGTGTAAAGTAGGAAGTTTTTTTTTTTTCTTATTTACTTTAAATACTTTAAATATTCCGTTACACATAGGAAAACACAAACTCATCGTCGGCTCCGTTTGTCTCTAGCTGGGATTCTTTCACCGGGAGCGACAGCGTGAAGACGAGAAGAGCGCGGAGCAGCGGTAAAGCCACAGCGTCCTCTTGCCTACGCGAGGCTGTAACTCAGGGATGCTCCAGGGAGCGTGGGTCCGACTTTTACAGCACTCTGGCCTATTTGACACTTTGTCATGCACTGCTGAGCCCCGCCCACTTTCTCGCAGGATCCACACGCTCTCTCTCGAAACGCAGCTCTCTCGAAACGCAAGTCGTAACAGACGCATTATGACCGATCGGACCTCGTAACGTTTGCCTCGCCACGATATACAAGACGCTCGCTTGGAACAAACACTGTAGGATAGCGACTAATAATAATAATAATAATAGTTGTGAAAAAGGATGAATGAAATGAAAACCCCCCCGTAATGAAAAAGTAAAAGTACAGACAAATGAAAAATGAATTCTGAAACAAGGGCCTGCAATCAAACAATGTGAGGGAATCGCAATAGTCAGACAAAGACTGACAATTAAACCCATTAGACAACAAAGACTCTTCCCCTCAAAGACATGCACAGTGATCGCAGGATTTTTAATAATAATAATAATAAAGTTAAAAATTATGCCAAATAATGAATGAAAGTACAGACAAATGCTTAAACGGGGCATCACAGTGATCGCAATAGTCACAAGAGACTTAAATCATCTGGATGCACTTGAACTAGGACGTGACAGTAAACAGTTCCTTTTGAAATGGAGTATACCAACTTTAATATAAAAGACACACGTTTATATCCGCTTTAACAGAGACGTTACACCA
>JACRUU010000021.1:8907740-8927740 GCA_030449085.1 Kryptopterus vitreolus
TATAGCATAGGATAGTATTGTACAGTACCATATGGTGTGGTGTGGTGTGATGTGGTATAGTATAGTATAGTATAGTATAGTATCGTATCGTGTACAGGATGTGATACAGGATAGTATAGTACAGTACAGTACTGTACAGTGTAGTATAGTGTAGTATAGTATAGTATAGTATTGTCTGGTGTGATGTTATGTAGTATAGTATAGTATTGCATAGTATGGTACAGTATTTTTTTTTTAATATCCTTTATTGGTCACATATACATTACAGCACAGTGAAATTCTTTTCTTCGCATATCCCAGCTTGATGTTGGTAGTTGGGGTCAGAGCGCAGGGTCGGCCATGATACGGCGCCCCCTGGAGCACACAGAGGGTTAAGGGTCTTGCTCAAGGACCCAAGGGCGGCAGCTTGGCCATACCGGGGCTCGAACCCGGATCTTCCGATCAGCAGCCCAGCGCCTTAGACCACTGAGCTACCCCCTCCCCCTTTTATAGTGTAGTATAGTATAATATAGTACGATAAAGTATAGTATGGTATAGTATAGTCTAGAATGGTCTGGTTTGATGTGATGTGATGTAATATATATAGTATAGTATAGTATAGTATAGTATAGTATAGTATAGTATAGTATAGTACAGTGTAGTCTAGTATGGTCTGGTGTGATGTGGTTTGGTATAGTATAGTATAGTATAGTATAGTATAGTATAGTATAGCATAGGATAGTATTGTACAGTACCGTATGGTGTGGTGTGGTGTGATGTGGTATAGTATAGTATAGTATAGTATATAGTATAGTATAGTATAGTATAGTATAGTATAGTATAGTATAGTATATATCGTATAGTGTACAGGATGTGATACAGGATTGTATAGTACAGTACAGTACTGTACAGTGTAGTATAGTATAGTATAGTATGGTACAGTATTTTATAGTGTAGTATAGTATAATATAGTACGATATAGTATAGTATGGTATAGTATAGTATAGTCTAGAATGGTCTGGTTTGATGTGATGTGATGTGTAATATATTATAGTATAGTATAGTATAGTATAGTACAGTGTAGTCTAGTATGGTCTGGTGTGATGTGGTTTGGTATAGTATAGTATAGTATAGCATAGGATAGTATTGTACAGTACAGTACTGTACAGTGTAGTATAGTATATTATAGTATAGTATTGTCTGGTGTGATGTTATGTAGTATAGTATTGTATTGCATAGTATGGTACAGTATTTTATAGTGTAGTATTGTATAATATAGTACGATATAGTATAGTATGGTATAGTATAGTCTAGAATGGTCTGGTTTGATGTGATGTGATGTAATAGTAGTATAGTATAGTATAGTATATAGTATAGTATAGTACAGTGTAGTCTAGTATGGTCTGGTGTGATGTGGTTTGGTATAGTATAGTATAGTATAGCATAGGATAGTATTGTACAGTACCGTATGTGTGTGGTGTGGTGTGATGTGGTATAGTATAGTATAGTATAGTATAGTATCATATCGTATAGTGTACAGGATGTGATACAGGATAGTATAGTACAGTACAGTACTGTACAGTGTAGTATAGTATAGTATAGTATTGTGATGTTATGTAGTATAGTATAGTTTTGCATAGTATGGTATAGTATTTTATAGTGTAGTATAGTATAATATAGTACGATATAGTACAGTATGGAATAGTATAGTCTAGAATGGTCTGGTTTGATATGATGTGATGATGTGATGTAGTATAGTCATAGTATAGTATATATAGTATAGTATAGTATAGTATAGTATAGTATAGTATAGTATATAATAATATGGGGTAGTGTAGTGCAATGCAGTAGTGTATAGTATAATATAGTATGATATAGCATGGTATAGTGTAGTATAGTATAGTATAGTCTAGTACAGTATTGTGTAGTGTAGTATAGTATAGTATAGTATATAATAATATGGGGTAGTGTAGTGCAATGCAGTATAGTATAGTATAGTATATTATAGTATAGTATAGAATATATATATATATATTTAGAGCAGGCCACTCAAGATCTTCCAGTCTTGTAATTGGGCGAATTATACACGTGATCCACAACATTCTCAAAGAGCCCCAAAACAGTTCACACTGTAATTATTAGAAAATTATAATTAGCTGCTTTGATCAAATTTAAATGAGAATATTGTTTGCAGAATGCAGGAAAACCTGTCGGACAACTTAACAAACACAAAACAGTCAACATATCACTGTTGTGAAAACGAAGTAACCCGTCACATCTCTTTCACTTTCTCTTCATTACTGTTGCTATAGGAAACGGACAGATATTTTCCTGCAAATATGTATTATTATTATTATTATTATTATTATTATTATTATTATTTTATTTTATTTATTTTTTTATTATTATTATTATTATTATTATTATTCAAAGTGAAAAATCACAACTCTAAACTAAAAAATAGAAAAACTAACTAGAAGTGCACAAAAAAAAGCGATAAGACAATAAACAATTTACAGTCTAATTGTAAACATTGTACAAAACATGTGATTTGTTCCAATGATATGTCAATAAATAATATTTTAATGTAAACAGTGTGGGCACTCATTGAGGTGGATAGTGGGCAAACCCGCAGCAAACAGAGCTTATATATGGGTTTTTTTGTGCATTAAAAAGTGTGTGTGTGTGTGTGTGTGTGTGTGTGTGTGTGTGTGTACCAGTCGTTTTGTGTCATTTGTTCTTTGTACAATTTGTTTCCTCTGTTTTAAATTTTCCTCCTTTTATTGCATCTTGTCAAAAAAAACAACAAATGATAGAGTCAAAATAAATAAATAAATAAACAAATAAACAAACAAACAAAGACATCGACCTTCATCACACCCGCAAACCGTATTGCCACAACACGCGTGTTCTCAGCCGCCGCAGATGGCGAGTTAAGGATGTGTCAGCGAAGTGAGGAAAAAAAAACAAGTGTCAGCCCCGAGTTAGAGATCAAATCTAGGTCAGTGTCTCGTGGACACGTTCATACAACATCCAACCATAAAACAGACAGAAGTTTGGATTTGGAATAGTATAATTAATCCATCGAATTCACCAGTAATGGTGTAAACGAGGAGGCACGGTGGCTTAGTGGTTAGCACGTTCGCCTCACAACACACCGCCAGGGTCCGGGTTCGATTCCCGTCTCGGCCATGTGTGTGTGGAGTTTGAGTGTTGCATGTTCTCTCCACGTGTCTCAGGGGGTTTTTTTTCTCCGGGTTCTCCGGTTTCTCCGGTTCCTCCTCCCCCGGTCCAAAAACATGCACGGTAGGTTGATTGGCACCTTGGAAAATTGTCCATAGTGTGTGAATGTGTGTGTGTGTGTGTGTGTGTGTGTGTGTGTGTGTGTGTGTCCTGCGATGGGTTGGCATTCCATCCAGGGTGTATCCTGCCTTAATGCCCATAGACGCCTGAGATAGACACAGACTCCCCGTGACCCGAGGGAAGATCGGATAAAGCGCTAGAAGATGAATGAATGAATGGTGTAAACGAGGTGGTCATTAAAGAGCGGCTTCACGTCAAGTAATGGACATAATAGGAAGAGAGACTTTTCCCTACATTGTTTCGACGTCAGGTTTGTTGCCACTAATGGCTTAGGGGGTTTTTCTCCGGGTTCTCCGGTTTCCTTCCCCCGGTCCAAAAACATGCACGGTAGGTTGATTGGCACCTTGGAAAAATTGTCCCATGTGTGTGAATGTGAGTGTGTGTGTGTGTGTGTGTGCCCAAGAAATACAATGACTGGGGATCAGTGTAAAAAAAAAAACTGTCCTTTGGTCTAATTGTCCATAACTGAGATTTTTGGATTGGTGCTGCCTAAGCATTCATCCTTAAAGGCATTTTTTTACCTTAAATAACTTTTATTCTTTAAGTATTTTTGAAAGCAGAACACTTTTAATTGCATTGATACCTATACAGAAGTAAACCCTGGTATTTTATACTTCTACCTGAGTCATGAATGTGAGCACTTTTGACACCAGCAGACAAACAGGCGACACGTTTTAAGCATTTCAGATCTTCACTTGTTGTCTAAAGATGATCGAGCTGTTCAGACCTCCATGATCCGTAACCATTTGACTTAACGAGAAGCGCGTTATTAAGCACGTCTCGTTACGTTACGATTACATTGTGTTTTCTTCTCAGCTCTTAAAACAGAGTTGGGCTTTTGAGGATAGACGCTACAGTCCCCGAGCAGCGCTGGATAACAACGAAGTACAGCCTTCTGCGAATATTACAGTCATACCAGACATACCGTACTGCGAGCACATCTACTTCCACGTGCATGTGAGTGGAACATATGACATCATAACTTGATAATATATCCGATCCATATTTCCAGCATGGGAATTTGTGCAGTATATTATAACATTACATGACTGAATGGTTTGAACAGCTGTGTATATATATGTGTGTGTGTGTGTGTGTGTGTGTGTGTGTGTGTGTGTGTGTGTGTGTGTGTGTGTGTGTGTGTGTGTGTGCTTATAGGAAACTGCTGATTACACTCGGCCAGTAGTGTTTAATATCGGTGTGGAACTGCAGGACATTGATGAAGGCCCTGTGATGGACGATGGATGGTCCACTTCGCTACGCTTAGAGGTGACTCGCGGAAAAAAAAAGACGTCTAAACTTTTGTTAAATGCGATTTCCGAATGTTAAATCCGTCTTTTTTTTTCTTTTTTAGCTTCCTTTCTGGAACGGCTGTGAGGAAGAGAATCGATGTGCACCTAATTTGTTCCTACAGAGCAGCAGCGACCTCCTGGATCGTAGGTGTGTAGTCGTGTGTGTGTGTGTGTGTGTGTGTGTGTGTGTGTGTGTGATATATATATATATATATATATATATATATATATATATATATATATATATATATATACACACTCACACAAACACACACGACTACACACCTACGATCCAGGAGGTCGCTACATGTGTACATGTGTATATATATATCATATATATATATATATATATATATATATATATATAGTACTATAGGGGGCACAGTGCCTTAGTGGTTAGCATGTTCGCCTCACACCGCCAGGGTCCGGGTTCGATTCCCGTCTCGGCCATGTGTGTGTGGAGTGGAGTTTGCATGTTCTCCTCCACCCCGTACCTCAGGGGTCTTTTCTCCGGGTTCTCCGGTTTCCTCCCCCCCCCCGGTCCAAAAACATGCACAGGTAGGTTGATTGGCTACCTTGGAAAATTGTCCCTAGTGTATGAATGTGTGTGTGTGTGTGTGTGTGTGTGTGTGGTGTGTGTGTGTGTGTGTGTGTGCCCCCTGTGATGGATTGGCATTCCATCCAGGGTGTATCCTGCCTTAATGCCCATAGACGCCTAGAGATAATACCGGGTGCACAGATAGGCAGTGACCCGAGGGAACAGATCCCCACATGACCCTAGAGGAATAGATTCGATATTAAGCGGTATATGTATAAATAGATATATATATATATATATATATATATATATATATATATATATATATATATATATATATAGATATTTTACGTTATACATAGTACTATTTCCCTCATTCATTCTGACACTTTTTCAGAGTATCAGTACTTTTTTCCAAGAATCATTAGTCCGTGTCACACAAAGTGAACCCGTTTTGCGTCAGTCATTGTGGTAGTAAGGTACTTTTGTCAGATAAAGCCTTAGTTAAAACATGTGGTCTTTCCTTAGATGTTTCAACATCCGTCAGCGTTAGTGCAGAAAGTCGTGTCAGAATAGGATGCCCACGTGACTTTTGTTCGGATAAGTCCTACGGTTGCGTCATGCAAGTGTTAATCAAATAAGTGGAAAATTCGGACGTGCAAGTTTCAAAAATACAATATATTAATATATTATAAGTTTAGAACAGAGCGTGTGATGGAGTGTCAGCGGGGCAAAAGGATCTTGAAAGCATGTTTTTTGCCTGAAAAACTAGACGTGTTGGCCTGGGAGAAAAGGATATTCCTCGATCCTCCTCGATAATACCGGGGATCGTTCTCCCACTCTGCCACGTGCCCGGGGGGGTTAGTTTGTCGACAAAGATTTGCACACGATTGCTTTGCCCACTTCAGTACAATTCATGTTGTTCTAATATTTTTTGTTTGTAACATTTTTTGTTTGAGTTACTTGTTTTTCATTTCATTGGTGCAGTAAGTCCAAGTACTTTTCTCAAAATCCAGTTAGTGTGGTCCCAAAGTGAGGATAGAACTGCGAAATATAAAGAATTGCTTTACGTTAAACATTGTTCACTGAAAACGATGTTCGGTCGTGTTTTTTCAGCCGAGGGAGCGAATTTCAGCATTTCCTGAGGTAAACTCCCGTTTAAATAGTGCTGGGAATGTTTACTTTGGAAGTGTAATATATTACAGATGACCCTATTCAAAATGTAAGAAGTAGTGTAACCTTTCAATGACTTTTTGATTGCTTTCATTTGTCCACTAGGTGGCGCTTTAAGTTAACATTCTAAGGAAAAGGAACAAATTTCAAACCCTCAGAAAAAGTAGGTTGTGTTTTTTTTTCGATTGATGACAGGGGTGGTGGTGGGGGATTTGTAATCTTTGAACATTTTCATAAGTAATATAATTAAACGTTGTTTTTCCTCAGTAACTGTAACGAATTACTGTTACTTTTATTTTGTAATTCGAATTACGTAACGCCGTTACATGTGACTGGTTCCTCCCCAACACTGCGTTTAGATTACAATAGCTGTATATGCGCTAGGGCTGAGTTTATTGTGTGCACGCACATTTGGAATAGTGATCGGCAAAAGGATTTTTATACTTTTGACTTTAACTATTGTATTAGTGTTAATACTTTCTCGGCGGTTCATCTGTTTGTAGAATGCTTTCGCCCGTGCCTAAATAAGCCAATCAGGCATAATGTTATGACACAGCGAGAACCTGTGGTAGCACCTGGTAGAGGGTCCTCAAGTTTGTCCTCAAGTTTGAAGCAGGAAAAAATGGGCAAATTTGACTTTGACGTTTGAACTTAGTAGATTATGGTAACCGGTTAACCATTTTGCATTCAATGAGTTATGCAACAGGGGGCACGGTGGTTTAGTGGTTAGCACGTTTGCCTCACACCGCCAGGGTCCTGGTTCGATTCCCGTCTCGGCCATGTGTGTGTGGAGTTTGCATGTTCTCCCCGTGTCCTCAGGGGGTTTTTCTCTGGGTTCTCCGGTTTCCTCCCCGGTCCTTCCCCTCCCTCCCCGGTCCAAAAACATGCACGGTAGGTTGATTGGCACCTTAGTAAAATTGTCCCTAGTGTATGAATGTGTGTGTGTGTGTGTGTGTGTGTGTGTGATGGGTTGGCATTCCATCCAGGGTGTATCCTGCCTTAATGCCCATAGACACCTGAGATAGGCACAGACTCACCCGTGACCCGAGGGAAGATCGGATAAAGCGGTAGAAGGTAGAAGATGAATGAATGAACAAACTTTTTAGGGGTTTAGTCTTTTCAGACTTTCCAGTATAATATATGTTTTGACATAAACAATTAATAATGTAGGAAACAGCAATCAATGAAATGAATGTACTACGGCGTCCGGGCGTTTGTGCGACGAGAGGTGAGGCAAGTATTGCATATGTCGTTTCATTTCTTGTTTTCCAGACAGTTTTGTGCTTGGAGAGAGTGTGCTACCTGCCCACTGTGCGGCGTGACGGAGGCGAGGACGGACTCCGAACGCGTGGTGGAAACCAGCAGGAGAAGAGTGCTGGTGGAGGGTCGACTGGAGAACAGAGGAGAAAACGCCTACGGCGCACAGCTTCGCATTTCACACTCGCCAAACCTGCACTTCTCCAGTCTGATCGTAAAGGTAAGGACACTAGGATATAGGATTAGAAAATAGGATTTTGTTTCATGCATATTGATTTTATGTATTGATGATATGTTTGTGTTTATCTGGCAACCAGTTCAATCGTGCACATCTACTTCATTGAAAAAAACGAATGCATTCAAAATAAAATGTAGTCGTTCAAGGGTGTCGAATCGTGTTGCATTGCAGACGCCTCCCGATGTGGAAATCAAGTGTGAACCGGGAGACGACGTCTTCGGCAGCCTACCGAGGAACTGCAATGTCAGCTCTCCACTGCTGAGGTCTCTCGCTCAGGTGAAACGATTTCTGCCTTTGACCTGCCTCAGAAGTTCATTTTTGTTTTTTGTTTTTTTGTTTTTTTTCCTTGCGTTCAGATACACGCTTTGCCAGATGATGGCGCTGCACGATCCTTTGATAAAATGCTAATCCAGATTTTTCTCCATGGGAATCGAGATCACGATTCTCTCACACCATTCTCTTTTTTTTTCCAACAAAGATTTTTTTTTTGCACCGAAGTACAAAAACAAAAACAGAAAAAATAGCAAATAAATATTGAAAAAATATTGAAAGAAAATATTGAAAAAAATAGCAATAGTGTGTGAATGAGGCACGATGCGAACGCAGGAAGGCTGGTTTATACTTCTGCGTCGATCTACAGTGACTATTCCCATACACTAGTTGGCAGTGTTTGAGTTTCTTCATTGCTGTTTCTTCACTGGCGTGCAATGACAGGAATAGGCTGACAGCCTTTGTAACAATCATAGAGGCGTTTATATTTTCGCACTTCTTCGATGATCCTTTCGGCTGCTTGGTCCGTGCTTTGTTTCTTCACCTACGGACTTTAAAAATGGCGGGACGGAGGAATACGTACAATGCTACACTGGAAATACGCTGCCAAGCTGACCAATCACAGACCTCGATGTGGCTTATGTTACTTTTTTGGAAAGGTGACGTCAGGTTATGGCGTAGTTTACGCGTCGGCGCAGAGGATACGCCGTACCGTAGCCTATGATATCGTATATAGGAGATCGTGATGTTTTTCCCCCCTATTAATCGTGCAGCCCTACAATGGGTGTGCGCAAATTATGTTGATTGTATTTACCTCCTTAAAACACGGAAAAAGCTGCTGCGATCACCGTTCCTACCGGAATGTCGATTTGATCCCACGATCCTCAAGGAATTAATGGTTGGAATAGGAATCCTTGCCGAGAGCGTTCCCTTCTCTTTTTTTTTTCCCCCCTCTGTACTTTTTCAGGAAGTTTCCACCTGTAGTGTTTTACTAAAAAAAATGGCAGCAAAAAAAACCCATGAATGTAAATCATAAGAGTCGTCTATTAGATCGTTATGCACGAAGTCCTATAAAGTATGTCGTTCCTGGTATTGCGCAATACGAATTCCCCGCCAAAATCTCCGGCCAGTTTCATCTCTCCGAGTAGACGCGAGCCATTTGTCATGCAAATATTCCATTTACACGCCGAGATTCATCCAGAATCTACACGGATCGGTTTTCCCTCATCGTCTTCTTCTCTGATTCTCTGCTTTCCCTTATATAATATGCAATCTGTTGAAAGCACCTTTTTGCACCCTTTTTCTTTTTTGCAGATTTTTTCTTTTACTCGTTTCAGTGCTTCTGTGTCCAAAAATGCCTAAAAAAATGTATTTCTTACTTGGTGGTCACACACACACACACACACCTGAGACTAGGGGTCGTAACAACCTATTCATGGCGCACGGTGTTAATCCGTTTTGTGGTCCAGTACTTAATAATGTAGCTCTGAAAGAGGAAGCTGTAAAACTCTTTTTAATATGGTAAAGCATTTTCAAGTCAGAGGGCACACGGTGGTTTAGTGGTTAGCACGTTCGCCTCACACCGACCCAGGGCTCCGGGTTCGATTCCAATCTCGGCTATGTGTGTGTGTAGTTTGCATGTTCTCCCCGTGCCTCTGGGGGTTTTTTCTCCCCGGGTTCTGCAGGTTTCCTCCCCCCGGTCCAAAAACATGCACGGTAGGTTGATTGGAAAATTGTCCCTAGTGTATGAATGTGTGTGTAAATGTGAGTGTGTGTGTGTGTGTGCTCTACGATGGGTTGGTATTCCATCCACGGTGTATCCTGCCTTAATGCCCATAGACGCCTGAGATGGACACAGGCTCCCCGTGACCCGAGGGAAGATCGGATAAAGCGATAGAAGATGAATGAATGAATGAATTTTCAAATCAAGTAGGCTTTATTACAATTTAATGTACAGTTATATTATCAACAAAACACACTGTCCCCAGGACAACATAAAGTAACAAGACACGGTATGTCATTTTAAACATTTACATGTACAGTATTTAGCAGACGCCCTTATCCAGGGCGACGTACAAGAAGTGCTTTAGGTCTCCATCTAAGGATAAATTCATTCCTGAAGGGTAAATACAAACTTAAGTACACAATAAGCATAGACAGTTAAGTTTTTTCTTTTTTTTTTTTTTTTCTTTTTTTATAATAAATATGGATTCCTGGACAGCGAGAGGAAAGAAATGCCAGGATAGGATGTTGTTGGAAGAGGTATGTCTTTAGTCGACGTTTGAAGGTAGACAGGGTCTCCGTGGAGTGTCTCCAGAAAGGAAAAATAGACTAGGAAAAAAGAGTGCGCGAAAAAAAAAGGTTTAAGTGGAATTTTTAAAAGCACCGTAGAGAGAATACAGATTGTAATAATTGCAGATTTAATAAAATTGTGCATAATAAATAATATATGTGCACACATCTGTTTTATTCTAGGTGACGTTCCGGCTGGAATTTGAATTTAGCAGATCGGTCTTTCTGGATTACGTACACGTTTTGCTGAATGCCACCAGGTAAAATCTATTCGTTCTTTCATTACGTTTTTTTTTTTTTTTTAATCACTTACTTTTGTAACGGATGAGCATTAACGTCATAAAGATGCAGTCGGCCAGGAAACATGCGTAACACTCGAGTCCAGGGGACTCTGGATCGCCGGACCGCAATGTCTTATCATATAATGAAATAAATATTTGCTAAATGCTATTTTGTAATAAAGTGAAATTGATATGGGGGTTTGTAGAGGCGTTTGGGTCGTACAGCGCGTCGGGTCGCTCCTCTGTACAGCAGGCGTGGGCAATTATTTTTTCCAAAGCGCCACATGAGAAACTTGAGCTGTATTCGAGGGCCGAACCAACAATAACCTGAGATGAGGTGTAACTCTGTTCGATATTCATTTTGTTTTCCACCTGTAACGAGCGCTAAATGCTATCATTTTCATGATAATGCGATTATAATGCTAGCGATTATAAAAGGGATACAATTGTGGACCGAGTCAAAAATACAAGTCGTAAATAGAAAAACAATAAATACAAGTATGTCATTTTATTGGTAAAGCACACTCAGAAATGCTAAGTAGTTGTTTTGCAAGTATAAGCAAGCTTAACAATGCAATACATTGCTTAACATTTTGTACGCCTTGAACACGGCGACCCCGTGCGTCACAAACTAAACACAAAATAAATCATGTGTGTGGCTTTAAATCATGTTTAGTGCGTTAACAACGATTTTATCTGTTGTAGTTATGGGGAAGAGTTGACTCCAGAAGACAACATCAATAATATTTATCATCCTTTAAAGCATGAGGCCGATATGCTCTTCACAAGGTAATAGACCATACCTTAATGTCATGTCTTATAAAACATGTTTTATTCCTCATTTCTCAGTCAATAAAACAAATATGCAGAAGGGGCTCAGATTTATATATAATTATATATATATATATATATATATATATATATATATATATATATATCTATATATATATTATATATCTATATTATTAAATAAAACATTATTATTATTATATTATTATTATTATTAATTATTTTTTTTTTTTCATCCACATTATCTAGGGTCTTATGTCATGTCTTATAAAACATGTTTTATTCCTCATTTCTCAGTCAAAAAAAAAAAAAAATATATAATATATATATATATATATATATATATATATATATATATATTATATATATTATAATTAATATTTATATTAATATTATAATATTTTTTTATTTTTTTTTTTTCATCCAAATCATCTAGGGATTCCAGTCCTGTTCGCTTTGATATTAAATCCGCATCTAATCTGGGCTATGCAGGAGCTACAGGACCCGCCTTTAACCTGTCCTACCAAGTACGAATCACTTTTTTTCCCCCTCTTTTAGTGCTCACTTTTTTTTTTATTAAACCATTTATATGCCAAGATTTCTGTGATACAGTGATTCCTCCAACACTACTAACCCCCCCGACTCCCATTGTCACACTGCAGCTCCAGAACCTTGGCCTGTTTCCTGTGAATAACCTGCTGCTCACAGTAGATGTGTTTTCCGTGACCAAAAATGGCCATCATCTTTTAAACGTGTCCGAGATCAGTGTTAATCAGGTATCATTTACTTTATATTTCCAGGGTTGTTTATATATATGTATATATATATATATATATATATATATATTTATATTTATATATTATTATATACAGTGTTGGGACGGTTACTTTGGAAATGAAATAGATTACAAATGATCCTATTCAAATTGAAAATTTTCAATGACTTTATAAAAGTAAAGTAACTGATTACATTTGATTGCTTTTTTCATTACTTTCATTTGTCCACTAGGTGGCGCTTTAGGTTAACATTCTAAGGAAAAAAGTTCCATAGGTTCTGTTTTTCGAATATGTATGTGTGTATATGTGTGTATATATATATGTGTGTGTGTGTGTGTGTGTATGTATATATATATATATATATATATATATATATATATATATATATATATATATATATATAAATTGTATTACTTTACTTGACTTATTTTGAACGCTTTTTTTTAATATTTTCTGGTCTGACTGAGTGCATTTGTGATTTCTCCAGAATCCCGGCTCTCGGTGTACATTTCCACGTGTCACAGTGACAGATGTGGCCTCGCATGAAGACCTCTCGCTCACACCACAGCTGGTAATTATCTGCTTGTTGCATTCGATGAAAGAGCAGAAAAGTCCCTGTCCACCTGATTTGTTATTATCCATGCTTTTATCCGGTTTCCGGTACAATCCCTGTCATTCTGCAAGTCTCCGGTGCACTTCTCACCCCTATTTATCATTTATTTATTTATTTATTTATTTATTTATTAAGAACTCGTCGACCGCCGTGGCCTTTTCAGCCCAGTGCCGACTCGGACTTCTACCCCAGCAAGACATGCGTGTGACCGTGGCAGGACGGCTGAACCTCCACACGCTACGGAAAGTAAGCAGATGGGCTTTAATGCATCGTGGCTCCTTTTCAGAAATCCTGTTTCCTCAGGGTGTTTCCGCACGGGCTTTTAATGGGTTCGGCGTGCCGGCACCGAGTCCTAAACCTAGCGCAAGGTTTCCATTAAGGCAGAACTCTTTTCTTCGATACCACCAACTTATGTCATATTAAACATTTTTGCCATTAGGACACACGATATTATGTGGTCCCGTGAAAGCAACTACTGGAATCTAGTCAAATATTAGAAAGACATTTCTTTAGGGAATTTCTCAGATCGTTTTTTTGCATATTTTCAAACCAGTAAGTGCATTTGAGAAATTACCACTTTTGTAAAAATGAAAAATATGAAAAATTTGAGAAATGCGCCAAAGAAACGTGTCAAATGTCTCGGATATCTTTCTAACAACCGTGAAACAGAGAAGACCGGGAGAAATGGGTGCTGCATTTGGATACAGCCCTTATTTGCTTATATTTACGCATACAGATTACGGATCCTGTCACCATGTTTTTGTTGTTTACGTATAAGACAATAATGAGAGAACCATCGGAACCTGTTTGACTGATGTTTACACACACCCCGGCTTGGAACTTAAAAAAGAATGCGCCGAGGCATGTAGCCGATGGCACACGCATAAAAGACCAAGTCAATGGTCATTTTTAAGTAAACGCTGGTAATTGCATATGTCATTCTAATTATATGTAAATTACTCTTTTTTCAAAAAGAGTGATTTTTTTTGCATTAATAGGATGATATACAAATATCACACTTTCCTCTTTTACCATCCAACGTTAGGAAAGGCATCCAGTTTTTAGAGAGGAAAAAAAAAACAAACAAAAAAAAAACATGCGTTATAACAAATACGACGATCACAACCGCTTTGGCGCCCCCTAACGGCAGTAGCCGAAACAGCAAGAAGAAGGCAAACAAATTGCACTTTCAGAAGCCTGTACTTTTCTCTTATTCAGTTATTATTAAATGCAAACTCGAGCTTCAATGGTAACCTTTGCAAGGGCAAATATTTTGAGTGAAGAGTGCGTGGCAAGCAATCACCTGTACGAACTTAACAACATCGAACTGCTTGTATTTTGCCCAGATCAACTTCAAGGCAGTGGAGTTGGTGATGGTGGCAGCCATCGAGCTGAGCCCAAACAGCACCGTGTTCCTGCACGAGGAAAGGCCTACAAGACACGTGAGCAATACAAAAGCATGCCGAGCACAAACAAAGGCATTTAACGAATGCAACGTAGTGAAATAATAAAAATGAAAGCATTTACTAGTATGTGATGTTTTTGTTTGTTTGTTTGTGTAACACCCGCAGATCATTTTGGAGATTAGAAAGGACGAAGATTATAAAATTCCTATCTGGATTATAATTGGAAGCACTTTGGGAGGCCTCCAGCTTTTGGCTCTGCTGGTTTTAGCTCTCTGGAAAGCAAGTATCTTGATTTATTATTATTATATATATTCATTCATTCATTCATTCATCTTCTACCGCCATATATCCGATCTTCCCTCGGGTCACGGGGAGCCTGTGCCTATCTCAGGCGTCTATGGGGTGTAAGGCAGGATACACCCTGGACGGAATGCCAACCCATGGCAGGGCACAAACACACACTCGCATTCACTCACACATTCATACACTAGGGACAATTTTCCAAGGTACCAATCAACCTACCGTGCATGTTTTTGGACTATAAGGAAACCGGAGAACCCGGAGAAAAACCCCGAGGCACGGGGAGAACATGCAAACTCCACACACACATGACCGAGACGGGAATCGAACCCGGACCCTGGCGGTGTGAGGCGAACGTGATAACCACTAAGCCACTGTGCCCCCTGCCATATATACATATATATATATATATATATATATATATATATATATATATATATATATGTATATGTATATGTATGTATATATATATATATATATATATATGTGTGTGTGTGTGTGTGTGTGTGTGTAGTATATATATATACACTCACACCATACATGCATACATATACACCATGTTATTATTTTCTATTTCTTATTTTATATTTTATAGTATTTTCTTGTTGATGAATAACACATACACACAGTGCATTATTGTTGTAGAAGTGTAAAGTAGGAAGTTTTTTTTTTTCTTATTTACTTTAAATACTTTAAATATTCCGTACACATAGGAAAACACAAACTCATCGTCGGCTCCGTTTGTCTCTAGCTGGGATTCTTTCACCGGGAGCGACAGCGTGAAGACGAGAAGAGCGCGGAGCAGCGGTAAAGCCACAGCGTCCTCTTGCCTACGCGAGGCTGTAACTCAGGGATGCTCCAGGGAGCGTGGGTCCGACTTTTACAGCACTCTGGCCTATTTGACACTTTGTCATGCACTGCTGAGCCCCGCCCACTTTCTCGCAGGATCCACACGCTCTCTCGAAACGCAGTAAAGACGCAAGTCGTAACTTATGACCGAACCTCGTAACGCCTCGACTATACAAGACGCTTTTTGTAGGATTTTAATAATAATAATAATAATAGTTGAAAAATGAATGAAAAAGTAATGAATGAAAGTACAGACAAATGCTTAAACGGGGCATCACAGTGATCGCAATAGTCACAAGAGACTTAAATCATCTGGATGCACTTGAACTAGGACGTGACAGTAAACAGTTCCTTTTGAAATGGAGTATACCAACTTTAATATAAAAGACACACGTTTATATCCGCTTTAACAGAGACGTTACACCATGTCTCCCAACCACGGACATGTAGTATAGTCTGGCAACTACCATCTAACCCCTGAAACAGATATTATATTTCCATCATCAGCTGCTTTTTTTTATTTTTAAACATTAAACAGTGGCTTATTTGATATAGCACAAGAAGATTATGCAATGTTTAACATGCAAGTGTTACTGTTGGGCACAATAAAGGCCATGGAGATGACTTCAGTGCTGGGAATTTTGTTTGCATTTCCTCCTTTGTTATTATGTAATGGGTTTTGGTTTTGGGACCTATTCCACATTATTTATATATATATATATATATATATATATATATATATATATATATATATATATATATATTATATATATATATATATATATATATATATATATATATATATAATATATCTATATCTAATATATGTGTATGTGTCTCTCTTGTATATAAAAAATCTCTGAAGTCAAACTATTTTCAATGTTCAATAGTCGACTTCATAGTGTGTGTGTGTGTGTGTGTGTGTGTGTGTGTATGTATGTATGTATAGATATATATATGTCTATATATATATATATATATATATATATATATATATATATATATATATCTATATATATATAATTACACAAACATAGACATATGTAGGAATTCTCCATATTTAGGAGTTCATGTAAACATTTCTACGTGAGGTATACAAACACCCCTAACACACACACACACACAACACACAATTTGCAGTATGAAGTACAGTTAAAGGTGCACCTACTGAGAATGAATGAATGACGAACAATCAGAGCGTATAAATCATAGATGACAAAACATTTAATATCTGATTAATCAACAGATTAAAAAAAAAATTTTATTATAACCTCATCACAATCACTGGTTCTCAAAGACCAGAAAACAAAACGCTGTCAAGTCTGACACATTCTCCTGACACAGACATGCAACATTCGCAGCCCCAAAGATTCAAGCACTATCCAGAATAAGGCCACACGCCAGCACACGGTCATACAGATATCGTCCATTACGACCACTTTACAGCGGCGTGATGGGGTGTGGGGAAGAAAAAAAACAACAACATTTAAAGAAACTCTCCCAGGCACAGCTTAGTGTATTTATTTATAAAAGAAATTTGGGTACAACCTGGTGAGGGGAGGAAAAAAAAAAGGATTAGAATTTAGTACATTAATCCTCTTCTAAAGATTCCTTAGAAAATAGATCTTTTTAATAAAATACGTTATTAAAACAATCATCCTACGCAAAAAAAAGTGCAATCAGTAAAAAGCTATTCTCTCAGAGGATTTCTTTTAGTCATTCACATGAGCGTTTCAGTCCTTTTTTTTATGCCCCCCCCCCCAAAAAAAAAGAACTGGCGAGTTATTTGCGATAGCATTGATTACACCCCATTAATACTGTATGAAGTGAGTGTAAACAATTGCCAATAAAAAAAAATGCAGGTAGATCGTGCCGGTTTTTTTTGTTTTGTTTTTTTTTTAATGGGGGGGAGAAAAAGGAAAAATCTTGGATCGGTCTTTTATACATGAGAGGGTAAAATCCATTTGTGACTAGCACTTTTAATGTTTTTTTGTTCTTTTTTAAAACATAATCAGGAATTCCCAGCACCATCGTATCGGATTAAATAATAAAAAGAAAAAAAAAAAAAAGGGAAATATCCGTTAGTGAAACTCGACAAACTCTTCCAGGCTTTTAGGAATCTGATCTCGGTAGAGGATGCGATGCTGTCGGACGGCCCGAGCAGCCAGGCACTTCAGGCTCATTTTCATTTGCGTTTTCAGGAGGATCTCCGACACCCCCGTGGTGCTCTTCTCCAGCGGGGTCTTCTTCTGCTTGTTGGTCATATCTGTGTGCGCTCCGGCCTCCACCAGGCTGATGATGATGGCATGCAGGGTGAGGAAGTCGCTGATGGGCCGATTGTACTGCACGATGAGGTGCAGGGGGCTGTTCCCTTCGTTGTCCACGCAGTTCACCGGCGCCCCGCAGTCCAGCAGGATCTTGGT
Source organism: Kryptopterus vitreolus (assembly GCA_030449085.1). Classification (NCBI taxonomy): domain Eukaryota; kingdom Metazoa; phylum Chordata; class Actinopteri; order Siluriformes; family Siluridae; genus Kryptopterus; species Kryptopterus vitreolus. The sequence goes on from JACRUU010000021.1 coordinate 8,925,580, forward strand.
GACCTGCGCGTTGGGGAAGCTGCACACGTCATTGGTGTGGAAATCGTCCACGGGCGTGCTGGAGCTGGCGGCCAGGTGGAGCAGCGCCGAACCTTCTCGGGTGCGCGGGTCGATCCGGATCACGTCGTAGATGTGCTTGTTGATGCGCGCGCGCCCGTCGTCGTCGTCACACTGCGTCTTTGTGGAGATGCACACCAGGTACAGGAAGGTGAAGATGTTCGACTCGTAGTTGTCCGTGCACGCCGGGTGCTCGGCCTCGGAAGCCGCTTCCAAGCGCGCCATGCTGCGGCGGATCTCCAGGACGCTACAGGACAGCACCCGCTCGACGTCGGCTCCCTGCACTGGCTCCTTCAGGTGAACCATCTGGGAAAAGACTTGAGCAAAGCGCAAAAGGTCCTTGTGCGTGTTGCGGTTGCTCCGCTGGCGCAGGTGCAGGGCGTGCAGCCACAGCTTGATGCACTGCTCGAACTCCATGTTGTCAGCGTAAACGGCGCCGCGGTATATAATGGGGTGCGAAACGTCGACGTTGTCCGAGCCCAGGATGCGCTCGCGGACCATCAGCCCTTCCATGTGGAGCGCGTCGCGGTCCTGCCGGATGGCTTCCAGGTCCCGAGGGGTCCTGCATTCCACGCGCCCGCCGTACGCCTCCACGGGCGGCGGGAGCTCTTTGGCGATGACCCGGTCGGGGTAGCGGTAGCGCTCCAGCATGGCCAGGTACAAGTAATGGTACGTCTTAAGGATGTCGTAGTTCTCGCGGTCGTTCGCGAACGACGCCCCGAGCAGCTCCAAAGACTCGAATCCGGCTGTCGGGGTCGCAATCGGCGTGCGACAGAAGCAGCTCCACGACGTCCGCCTTGCAGCTCTCGGCTGCCACTTTGAGCGGCGTCATGCCGTGGCCGTTCACCACCATGGCTGCCTGACAGCGCACCAGCTCCTTGACGATCTCCAGGTGGCCCGCCTCGGCGGCGAAGTGCAGCGCCGTGGCGCCGCAGTGAGCTTTGGCGTTCGGGTCGGCGCTCCGCTCCAGCAAAAAGCGCACCACTTCGACGTGTCCCTTGTACGCCGCGATCATCAGGCAGGTGTTGTCGTACTTGTTGGCGATGCCGATGTCGGCGTCGTGCTCCACCAGGTAGCGCACAATGTCCAGCCGGCCATCGAAGCAAGCCGCCCTGAGCGGCGTGGAATTGGTCAGGGTGGTGTGGTTGACGTTGGCGTTGTGCGACACGAGAAGGCGCACCACCTCGAAATGCCCGGCGCCTGCTGCGCACCACAGCGCCGTGGCTCCGTCGATCACGTACCTGGAAGAACGTAAGAGTGATTCAGGGTGAAAGGAAACAAGTAGAAGACACACGTGCGACGGTTCTTACCCGTCGAATCGGACCGTCCCGGTTTGCTCGGTGTCCACCCGGTAGTGATCCAGAAGCAGGCGCACCACTTTGTCGTGCCCGTTCCGCGCAGCGATGATCAGAGGGGTCGAGCGTTGGCCGGCCAACTGCGTGATGTAGTCGAGAAGGTAGCGGGTCTCAGCAGCAGTATGGTTGAGTAACAGAGCAGCTAGGGTCAGGACTCTGCCTTCGCTGGCCGCTTTATAAACGTAACCCGCCAACGACTCCATTCGGGCCGCCAGGTCTTCTTCCGTCTACGCGAGTATCGCCCAGAGCTCTGGCAAACACGCCACCAGGCGGCTCCCATTAAAAAACAAACAAACAAAGAAGTAGAAGAAGACTTCAGACCGCTACACCACCACAACTCCCAAGCGCATCCTCGCCTTCTCCACGGGACCCCGTGGGCTGCCTCCCAACGAACCCGAACACCACTAACTAGCGCTGGCTAAATAACAAACCACACCCGGAGCTCCCAATGACACCTAGATAGAGAAATTACACATGTACAATACATAAATAAATAAATAAAACCCAAATATCCATTTAGGTATTTTTTTTCTACCCCTCCTTTCCTTCGGTCCGTCCAGACGCCGCGTACGAACTTAGCTACTAGCTAACATACACGTCCTATCACAAGTAGTTAACCGGAGCCGACACCGGATTATTCGTCAGTCCGACGTATTAAATGATACGAACTAAAATAAAAACACACCGCGGTGAACAAGTTTAACCTTTATATTACTCGGTCATAAAGATGTCCCTGAAGTCGGCGCAAA
>JACRUU010000021.1:8932740-8975240 GCA_030449085.1 Kryptopterus vitreolus
GTCAAGTGTAAACAATGCCTCTAAGTCAGGGGTGGGCAAACTACGGCCCGGGGGCCACATCCGGCCCCTTGGTCCACCTTTTAATCCGGACCCGCCGACTGAACTGCTTCGGCTTCTTTGCCACAGAAGAAAGTATAAACTTAATTTTACAGTGAGAAAAACGATGAACATGATTGGAGTTTACTTTACAATAGAAAATTTATTTTGGTATGTATAAGTCTTTTCTCGCTGTACAAACAATTTTACTACATTGCTAAAAATATGATGGTGCGTGCACAACGCGTGCGTGCGTGCGTGCTGTGTGTGTGTGTGCGTGCGTGTGTGTGTGTGTGTGTGTGTGTATGTGTGTGTGGTAGAAGGTAATCTGAATATATACAAAACCGGGAAACATTTACAGGCGATACAATAAAAAAAAAAATATATATATATATATATATACTTTTTTTTTATATGCAATGGTAAAATTATGTATGGGAATGCTTTAAATGCCTAATATGTAATTCAACATGTAATTTTACATTATTAATTTTTTTTAAATACCACAGAAGTTCACGGACTATTATTTTCTCTTCATTATGTTAAACAAAAGCATCTCAAATATCCTCCAATTATATATATATATATATATATATATATATATATATATATATATATATATATATATATATATATATTTTTTTTTTTTTTTTTTTTTTTCTGTGCATGACCATGAAAATATTCATAATTTTGCCATTTTATGCTTTTTATTTATGCCCAGGAGTGTAGTGTTATTTACATGCAGCATCCCAAAGTTCACATAAAAGATATTAAAGCAGTAATACAAAGACAATGTGGACACATGCTCACACTTTACATGAGTTAAAGTGAGGGCGTGTGTGTGTGGTGTGGGTGTGTGTGTGTGTGTGTGTGTGTGAATGTGTGTGTGTGTGTGTGTTGAATGGCCGTATAAACTTCATCTCTAATGTAAATATAATCAATACTTTAACACTAAAGGCACGCAGGCCTCTGGATAACTGTTTCCTTCTAGGGTTTACCTTGTCACCGAGCCCACGCAGCTGCAGGGGAATAAGGGATCGTGTCTCACTGCGCGTTAAACAGAGAAAGTCTGTACTGCTCGCTTTCTACTACATTGAGCGGAATCACCGCCTGGCTATCCTCGGGCTCTTTGCCGCTCCCGGAGAACGGGCGGATTTGGCAGCTGTTGGCTATCGAAGGAGAGGAGATCCTCCAAAACAGGTCTTTGAGCATTTTCCTGAACTCCCGTCTCGTGAGGCAGTACAAGACCGGATTCAAGCAGCTGTTGGCGTGCGCCAGGCACGCCGTCAGCGGGAACACGTACGTCTGGACCATGTAGTAGGCTTGGTCAAAGTGCACGACGTCCAGCTTGACCAGGACGCCCCAGAGGGTCACGGCTTGGTTCGGCATCCAGCAGATGAAAAACGACAGCACGACGACGGTGACCGACCGCGTGACCCTGGACTTCCTCCTGGGCAGGTGGTTGTTCATGCTGCGGAGGCGCAGGAAGCGCAGGAGCAGCACGTAGCACACGCACACGATGAGCATGGGCAGGACGAAGCCGCAGAAGACTTTCTGCAAGTGGTACATGGCGAGCCAGCGGTCCCCGCCGGGGAAGCTCATCAGGCACAGGCTCTCCCCGTAGACGTGCTTCTGCGCGGAGAACACCATGGTAGGCGCGGTGGCGACGGTGGCGAGCAGCCAGAGCAGCGCGCTCACCAGGCGGCCGGAGCAGGCGCACGGCCGCCCGCGGTCCTTCAGCGCCGACGCGACGGCCCAGTAGCGCGTGATGCTCATGGCGGTGAGGAAGAACACGCTCGCGTACATGTTCATCACCGTGGCCGTGAGCACCACCTTGCACATGACGTGGCCGAAAGGGCCAGCTGAAGTCGCGCGCGGTGTCCACGGCCCAGAAGGGCAGCACGAGCACGAACTGGAAGTCGGTGGCCGCCAGGTTCAGTATGAACAGGTTGATGGTGGACGACCTGCGGCCCGGCCGCGAGCGCATCAGGAAGAACACCAGCAGGTTGCCCACCAGACCCACGGCGCACACGAACGAGTACACGAGCGAGATCAAGAAGCGCAGTGCCGGAGAGCCGCCCGCCGAGCCCACGGTCTCCAGGCGAGAAAAGTTGGCGAAGGTGACGTTGACCGAATCTGCCATCGTCTTCACCCGCTCCGGACTGGGCACCAGTGGCATATCACCATCAAGTCTGGAAACATAAAGTTAGAGAAGAAAACAAAAACGTTATAAAGATTAGAATGCACCTGGAGCTGCTGCATATTGCACACCTGGATCTCAGTCCTCACCGACGGCATGATTCACTCTACAGGTCCCGTGGAAAGCCTGGAGAGGAAGGGGGGGCGGTTTATTGCACGCTGAATACACTCGCTTTCGCACGCTTTCTCTCTTTGTCTCTCGTGCGACTGCGGGTCGGTTGCGCGCACCCGCTTCTTTCAGCAATCGGTCAAGATTCAACACTTGTGGAAATGCGCGAGCAGGAGAGACAGAAGCGACTGGTTAGATGGAGGGAGAGGGGGAAAAAACAGCATTTCCTTTTATTGCAGTCTTCATGTCTAGTAGAGCAGCACTGCCTTTCTTATAACCCAGAGTACTTCGACCCTGGTTGATTGAGGCAGCACAACAACTCAACACGCCCACTGTTTAATCATTGATATCTTCCCTAGACTTGTTTCTGTTTTGAAAAGGACGCACATATTATTTATATTACAGATTTATATACAGATACACACACACACACACACACACACACACACATATATATATATATATATATATAGATATATATATATATATATATATATATATATATATATATATATATATATATATATATATAATATAACTAGTTTAAATGTAACGGCGTTACAGAAATTCATTACAACACATTATATACCTATATATAGATATATATATATATATATATATATATATATATATATATATATATATATATATATATATATATGTATGTGTGTGTGTGTGTGTGTGTGTATGTGTTGTAATGAATTTCTGTAACGCCGTTACAGCATTTAATAGCTAGATTTATATATATATATATATATATCATATATATTATATATATATATATATATATATATATATATATATATATATATATATATATATATATATATATATATATATATTCGGGTCTTAGTGGTTAGCACATTTGCCTCACACCGCCAGGGTCCGGGTTCGATTCCCGTCTCAGCCATGTGTGTGTGTGTGTGAAATGATTCATTTCGAAAAATATAGCCGATTTATTTTTTCCCGGGGGTTTGAAACTATTTTTTCTTAGAATGTTAACTTAAAGTGCCCCCTAGTGGACACATGAAATAATTAAAAAGTCATATATATATATATATATATATATATATATATATATATATATATATATATATATAAAACCTATGAATGAAGACTTCCATCTGGAAGACTCTCTTCATCACAGTCTTTTTAATAGCGCATGCCTACAAGAAAATTAGCATGGGTGTATAAGAGTTAAAGGGTTGGTAGACTTGAGACTTGATTGTATTTTTTCAGACCTTTTGTAGACATTATACAGTATACAAAAAGACAAAAAAGAAAAAGTTCTGTTTTCTATCAGGAGGTACGTTCTTCCTTTTGTTATGTGGTGCACACGAAGGAAATTGGACATGTAACAGACAAGTATATGACCAACTTTCACCCTTCGGAAACCATGTCCTCCACACGCCTTTAAATATGACTATCTGTCTCTTTCTATTATACGTCTTAAAAAAAAAACACACACACACCCTTAATCCTTCCTCTTAAGGATTCTTAATCCTTCCTCTCTCAGACAGAAGGAGACAGGGCTTATTCCTGTTCCATCATTGCATCTCGTTTCCCACGAAAAACAGATTAATGCACTAATATGACAACAATCAGGATTATTAGCCCTCACCCAACCTCCTGTTTACATACAGCAGAGAGCAGATGAATGCTATTTTAATTCGATTTCGCAATGCTCTTGGTCAGCGGGTGATTGGAAACGCAGGAGTGTTGGCACTGAGTTTTATTTTGACTAATGCGAAACGACAAGTGTAAGTCCGGCGACCCAGAAATTTCATTTTTGTGATGTTCTTCCTATCCGACACGTGCCACCGATCATAAACACAGCAGTGCAATAAATCGCCCATTGAATACAGTTCTTTATTTTGGCACACACACATACACACACACACATACCATATATATATATAAAAAAAAAAATAAAAATATATATATATATATATATATATATATATATATACTATATATATATATATATATATATATATATTGGTTCTCTAGTCTCTCTTGTAGTGCACGCAAAAAGCCACATCATCCATCTGCTTACAGATTTACATTTGCAGACAAGTGGAGACCTTTTACACATCACGTAGTTGTTGTTTATCCATAGAACACTCAGGAGTCAGCTTGTTGTTGTCTGGCATATTGACTCACTTCCTTTTTTATTTTTTTTATTTTTTTTAACCTTTCAATGGACTTAAAAATGCCTAGAGAGCACCCAGTGATCTTTCCCACTGGTTTTGCATGAGCTGTCTTAAGTAATGAATGAAAGCTACGGTGTGTGTGTGTGTGTGTGTGTGTGTGTGTGTGTGTATATGTATATATATATATATATATATATATATATATACAGTCCATGTGAAAAAATTAGGACACCCTTTGAAAGCATGTGGTTTTTTGTAACATTTTTAATAAATGGTTATTTCATCTCCGTTTCAACAATACAGAGAGATTAAAATAATCAAACCAAACAATGAAAACTGAATGAAAACTGCTTTTCAAGAAAAGTCTTTTCAAGATTTCAAGATCTTCTGTAAATGTCATTCTACAAAAATGCCTATTCTAGGACTGAGGAAAAAGATAGGACACCCTTGCCCCTAATAGCGAGTGTTACCTCCTTTGGCTGAAATAACTGCAGTGAGACGGTTCTTGTAGCCATCTACCAGTCTCCGACATCAGGTCTGAGGAAATTTTACCCCACTCCTCAATGCAGAACTTTTTCAGCTGTGAGATGTTTGAGGGGTTTCTTGCACGTACAGCCCTTTTCAAGTCACCCCACAGCATCTCAATGGGATTCAAATCTGGACTTTGACTTGGCCATTCCAGGACTCTCCATTTATTCTTTTTCTTTTTCAGCCAATCTTTGGTTGATTTACTAGTATGTTTTGGGTCATTGTGTCATGTTGCATGGTCCAGTTCCGCTTCAGCTTTAATTTTCTAACTGATGTCTCACATGTTCTTCAAGCACAGCACCTTCTTCAAGATACACAGTAGAATTCATGGTGTTTTCTAGAATTCTATGATTCTATGGTGAGCTGACCAGGTCCTGCTGCAGCAAAGCAGCCCCAAACCAACCATGACACTTCCACCTCCATGCTTCACAGTTGGTATGAGGTTCTTTTCTTGGAATGCTGTGTTTGGTTTACGCCAAACAAAAATGTCCTCTGCTGTTGTGTCCAAATAATTCAATTTTGGACTCATCTGTCCAAAGAACATTATTCCAGAAGTCCTGGTCTTTGTCAACAACTTGATGTGTTTATCTCTGGCAAAGCCTGTCAGTCTGGCCTTTTCTGATGTTTCTCTTGGAAAGCAAAGGTTTCCTCCTTGCACACCTGTAGTACCCATGCAAGTTAAAGTTGTACAGTCTCTTTTGATGTAGAGAGGCATGTACTTCTACATCAACAGTAGCTAGAGAGCCTGCTGTAGTTCTCGAGATGACAGTTTAGGGTTTTTGGAGACCTCTTTTAGCATCATCTTGCGGTCTGCTCTTGGGGTGAACAGTTTCTGGGGCGACCAGTCCTGGGCATGTTTGCAGTTGTTTTGAAAGCCCTCCACTTGTTAGACTATCTTCCGGACAGTGGAATGGCTGATTTCAAAATCTTTTGAGATCTTTTTTAATTCCCTCCCTTCCCAGACTCATAGGCTGCTACTGCTACAATCTTTTTTCTGAAGTCCTCTGACAGCTCTTTTGCTCTCACCATGGTGCTCACTCTCACTTCAACAGTCAGGAGCACACCAAACTAAATGTCTGAGGTTTAAATAGGGCAAATAGGGCAACCTCATTCAACATGCAGAGGTAAATAGGGCGATCTACTAGATAACGATATGTGTACCTGGTGTGATATACCTGTGTGAGATCTGAGCCAATTTAAGAGGGAATACATGTGAGGGTGTCCTATCTTTTTCCTCAGTTAGAATAGGCATTTTTGTAGAATGGAAGATCTTGAAAAGACAGGCGTCTTTTTCAGGATTTTCATGGAACTTAAGTTTGATTACAATTTTCTTGCCACCCCTGTGTTTTTTGGACAGTTTAGTTGATCTCGAATAACCCGGATTGTTGAAACTTAAAATGTTCCACTGAAATTAAGGCCACCGCTTTATTAATAAGGTGTAATCCGGCCTGAATTTATTATCTTCACTATGATATAATATATATATATATATATAAAGGCTATATATATATATATATTCATATATATATATATTTTTGGACATATACATACATTTTCCAGACATCATACATACCGGATACATTTATGTGCATATACCGTGTGCATTTGAGCAGTATGGTATTATAGGATATATATATATATAACCAGGGCTATAATGGAGAGAACATGCGAACACACAGGACCACATGGGCGGGGGGGAAAAAAAAAATAACCCGTATGTGAGGCGAACGTGCTATATATATATATATATAGATTATATATAGATATATATATATATATATAGAGACCGAAAGAGGAGAGAGACAGGAAAGCTATTATATATATATTCTATATATACATATATATATATATATATGATATAATGTATATACAATGTGATATATGACCTATATGCCATGTCCCATGTGCCTTTCTTGGGCGTCTTTGGGCATCAAGGCAGGATACACCTGTATACACGGGGTGTCAACACATCGCAGGGCACACCCCACTCACATTCACATTCATATATATACCTATAGATATATATATATATATATATATATAAATATATATATATATATATATATATATATAAAAAAAAAAATATATATATATATATATATATATGTATGTGCGCGCGCGGTGAGGCACACTGCACAAAAACTGCTATCAAAGTTCACGAGACCCGAATAGTAAAAGATACGAGATGAAGAAATTCACCCCATGTTAATCTCTTCTCCAGACCACCAAAAATGTTTTAAATGTCATGGGCCAGCAGAACCCAACAGCAGCTCGGGCTCTTGTACACCGTTTCTCTGATAAGACATGAAATTGCCTCGTGCCCCATATCTTCTCCGTTCCTGTTTCGGAGCGATCCCAACCCAGCTCTGATAACATTATATTGCCGAAGACCAAGGCAGCCAGTGACCTGATGGCAAACACGAATGTAAATATTTGCCTGCTAATCACTACTGTTTAAGACACAGTAGCAAACATATTCGTAGAATAGAACTGAAGAACGGCGTTAATGTCTCGGCCTCAAACCTTTCGAATGTAGATCAATTTTTTTTCTTTCTTTCTTTCTTTTGTTTTCTTTATTTTTTTTATCCTTTTTCAACATGGTTATGTGTTGCAGGGTGAAACTGAATTATAAGCCATGGTGCTTTGTTTAAAAAAAATTGTAAATGTAATTAGTGGAAACAGCCGTTGCTGCGTTGAGGTCCCACGAGAGACAATTCTGTCTCTGTTATTGAGTAAAGCCCCCCCCACCCTTTTTCCCCCCCCCTCAGATTTGATGCAACCTCTGGTATCATTCTTTTTCTGGAGGAATTGTAAAGGTCATATCTGACAAGTAATTTTTGAGCAGTATTGAACAGTAGAATTGCCTCTGTGTCCAAATAAAACAACTTACACTAAATACATCGCAGTACATGCGTACAGTCCATCACCTTTACCCAATGTTTGTCTTGAAGGCGTGTCTGGGGTCATTGTCATGTCGGAATGCTGTCCCTGCTCCCCCCCCGGTCTTTGAAGGGAGCGGGATCATGCTCTGTTTCAGTACGATACAGGACATTCACACTTCCCTCAGTGACGGCAACATTCGTGCGGTCCAAAGACCATGTGTAGCAGCCACGTGGTGAGGAGTACGAAGACAAGTGTGTCTTGCCTTTGGTCGAGCATGGTGGTGGCTGTGTCATGGTCTGTGGCTGCACGAGTGCTGCCCGCACTGAGGAGCTACAGTTCACTGAGGGAACCATGAATGCCAACGTGTACTGTGACGTACCGAAGCTATGATCCCCTCCATTCGGAGAGCAGGCCGAAATGCAGCATTCCCACATCATAACAACCTCAAACACAACTCCAAAGAAGCTGAGGGTAAAGACCAAAACCCTATTGAGAATCTGTGGACCGTCCTCAAAAGGAGGTCCAGGAGGAGCGCAAGGACTCGAAAGTCCTCCAGCTCCGCAATGTCGTCCTGGAGGAGTGGAAAAGGACTCCAGTGTGACGCTCTGGTGAGACTTGTTGACGCGTTGGGACATTTTGGACATTTTTTGTGAGTTATTTTGACAAAGCATTGTCCGTAGGAGGACTACACACGGCTCGTAAACCTGTTTTGAGGAGTTCTTGAACATATTCTTAATTTTTATTCACCATGTAAAAGGGGGACAAGCAATTCTGTACCAATGAGGTCACCATTAAAAGGCGGTGTAGCTCAGCGGTCTGGGTTCGAGCCCCGGAATCGCCAAGCTGCGGGTCCTTGAGCAAGGCCCTTAACCCTTTGTGCTCGTATCATGGCTTAGCCTGCACTCTGACCTCCAAAATCACACAGGAAGCTTAATGAAACACAGAAGCTGGCACCGATTCCCTGCTTTTATACTCCATTGCTTCCTTGTAGCGCCTTCGCCTGGCGGTGATGTCACTCCTGTCCATCGGACGAGATTTCTCTTAGAGCCGGTAACACCGGGGAAATTCCCGTAGCGTCATTGACGCAGCGTTGAGTTCTTGAAAGGGAACCTAAACAAATATTCTGAACAATATTGGAGGCATATGGACTCTCAAAATATGTGTTATGCAATTATTCAGCGACATAACAATGGGAAATGTTCGGCCCTTTTTAAGTAGCTATTCTTAAAATATATAATTATATAATGGAATAATACTGAATAGTACAAGGTCACCTCATTGGTACGTTAGAATTTTGCATCAAAAAGAAATTGCTTGTCATCCTTTTACATGGTGAATATTCATTTTAAAGAGTATAGAAAGAGCCGTTTTGTTGTTTCTAGAGGCAGGAAATACTTCATCCTTGTTTCCTTTTTGTCGCTTAGTTCTTTTTATCATTATCGTTCTGTCTCTCTCTCTCTCTCTCTCTCTCTCTCGCGCTCTCTCTGTCTTCTCTTTTTAATTTCCCCCACACACACTCCAAGCTCTTCATTTCCATTTCATGCGCAAACACTTTTTCTGAAGCTCACCATTGCATTTAAATGTTTAAAAAAAAAAAGTGTTGCCGATCATTTAAGTGCAAATGTCTTTGATTAAAAAGCTCGGAGGTTCACAGGTCCCAGTTACATCAAGGTTCCCGTCCTCAAAGCTAAATTATAGCGTCCCGTCTGTTTGGTTTTTGGAGGACCAGCTATGAACTTTTATCATTGTGACACATCTATTGGTTCCTACATGCTGACCGAATGGGCTTTCTATCAGCGAGATAAAGCTTGTCTTACTTTTGATGCAAAATGTAATGCCTGCCCTATTTGAAATTTCTCTTCCAGAGTGGGAGCTTAGATATTCATGAATCTGAATGAGATTTTTACAAAGGGGCTTGTATACAAAAAACCCCCACTAGATTACACCTGAAATGACATTAGACATTTTTTGACTTGCAATCTTACCACCAACCATTTTCTGGGAATCCTTTATTTATAGTGTTTCATATCTGGCTTGTCCCCCATTCGCCCCATTCATGTTATAGGCATCTACAATGGAGGAGTAGTTATAGGAAATATTGCTTCAGAATGCCCTTGGATAAGGGTTTTCTTTGTATAAACTGAATCTATAAACTACCTACCTAGAAAACCCCACATACCTACCTAACCACAAACCGCCACCTACCTACCTACAACCCCCACCTACCTACCAAACCCCACCTACCTACCTAACCACAAACCCCACCTACCTACCAAACCCCACCTACCTACATACCTAACCAAACCCACCTACCTACCTACCAAACCCCACCTACCTACCAAACCCCACCTACCTACCTACACCTAACCCCACATACCTGCCTACCACAAACCCCACCTACCTACCAAACCCCACCTACCTACCTAACCACAAACCCCACCTACCTAACCACAAACCCCACCTACCTACCTACCAAACCCCACCTACCTACCTACCACACCTAACCCCACCTACCTAACCACAAACCCTACCTACCTACCTACCTACCTACCTACCACAAACCCCACCTACCTACCAAACCACCACCTAACCCCACCTACCTACCTAACCAACCCACACCCCACCTACCTACCAAACACCTACCACCACCCCTACCTACCTACTACCACACCCCCCACCTACCTACCAACCACAAACCCTACCTACCTACCTACCTACCTAACCACAAACCCCACACCTACCTGGCACCTACCACAACCCCAACCAACCCCACCTACCCAAACCCCACCTACCTACCTACCTACCACAAACCCCACCTACCTACCTACCACCAAACCCCACCTACTGACCTACCAACAAACCTACCTACCCTACCTACCAAACCCCACATACCTACCTAAACCCCCACCTACCTACCACATACCTACCTAAACCCCCCCACCTATCCTACCTACCTACCTACCACCTAAACCCCACAAACTACCTACCTACCACAAACCCCACCTACCTACCTACCTACCTAACCCCCACCTACCTACCTACCTACCACCCCACCTACCTACCTAACCACCCCACCTACCTACCAAACCCCACCTACCTACCAAACCCCCCATACCTACCTAACCACAAACCCCACCTACCTTCCTAACCACAAACCCCACCTACCTACCTAACCACAAACCCTAACCTACCACCTACCTACCTACCCACAACCCTACCGACCTACCCAACCAAAACCCCCCTACCTACCTACCACCTAAACAAACAACCTAGACCGACCTAACCAAAACCTACCTACCTAACTCCCCTACCTACCTACCTCCCACAACACAACCGACCAACCCCCCAAGACCCCAACCTACCTACCTACCTGACCGAACCTCACCTCAACCTACCCAAACCCCCCCCCACCCCCCCCCCCCCGACACCCCCCCCCCCCAATCCCCCCTACCCCCAAACCAAAACCGAAAGACCACCTACCACCAAACCCCACCTACGTAACCAAAACCGGGGACCCAACCACAAACCCCAAATCCGACCCGGACAAGACCCCTAAAAAACCCCACGAACCCAAACCCTAACCGACCCCACAACCCAATCCCCACCGGAAAGAACCCACAAAACCCCAACCACCGAAAAAAGACACACCGGGCTACCCCCCACCGAACGGAAAAACACCGAGCCGATCTGCAAAGGGAAAAGTACCTTTACCGACCGAACCCCCTCAGAACCCCTGGGTACCTACCACGTCCGCCCCCCCGCTAACCACCTACCCCTACCGACCAAACCCCCACTACCTACCAACCAACCAAACTACCCACCAACCCACCGACCTACCTACCAAACAAACAAACCCCGACCACCTACCTTCCTACCACAAACCCCACCCCACCCCCTACCTACCTACCAAACCCCACCTACCACCTACCTAACCACACCTACACCCCACCCCACCGGAAAATACCTACCTAACCACACCAACCCCCCACCTACCTACCTAACCACAAACCTACCCCCAACGACCCCCCTACCTACCAAACCCCACCTACCTACCTAACCACAAACCCCACCCCTACCACCCCCACCTACCAATACCTACCACCTAACCAACCTACCTACCACAACCACCAAACCCCACCTACCTACCAAAACCACCCCACCTACCACCTACCTACCTAATCCTACCGAAAAATAAATAACCTACACAAACCATGACCGAAAAACCACAAGAACTACCAAACCCCACCTACCTACCAACCACAAACCCACCTACCTACCAAACCCCAACCCCCACCTGACCTAACCAAACCCCTACCTACATACCCAAACCCAAAACCCTACCTACCTAACCACCAAACCCCTACCTACCAAAAACCCCACCGAAATACCTACCTAACCCAATACCTACCTAACCACAAACCCCACCTACCTACCTAACCACCCCTAACCCCACCTACCTACCAAACCCCCACCTACCTACCTAACCACCAAACCTACCACCTACCCCCACCTAAACCTACCAAACCCCACCTACCTAACCACAAACCCCACCTACCTACCAAACCCCACCTACCTACCTAACCACAAACCCCACCTATCTACCTGCCTACCTACCTACCAAACCCCCCATACCTACCTAACCACAAACCCCACCTACCTACCACCCAAAACCCCCACATACCTACCAAACCCCACATACCTACCAAACCTCACCTACCTACCAAACCTCACCTACCTACCTAACCACAAACCCCACCTACCTACCAAACCTCACCTACCTACCAAACCCCACCTTCCTACCTAACCACAAACCCCACGTTCCTACCCACCTACCAAACCCCGTCCTACCTACCAAACCACCCATACCTCCCACCCAACTACCCATCCACCAACCTACCTACCAAACCACCCATACCTCCCACCTACCTACCACCTACCTACCAACCAACCTACCAAACCCAGACTAACCTACCTACCTACAAACCACCCAAACCTCCCACCCACCCACCTACCAACCTACCCATCCACCAGCCCACCCACCTACCAAACCCCTCACACCACCCATCCACCAACCCACCCACCTACCAAACCCCACCTACCTACCTAACCATCAGTCAATCCCATCAGTGTCTGTCGCTGTACCTTTATTTA
The DNA here is from genome assembly GCA_030449085.1 of Kryptopterus vitreolus. NCBI lineage: Eukaryota > Metazoa > Chordata > Actinopteri > Siluriformes > Siluridae > Kryptopterus > Kryptopterus vitreolus. Next base: position 8,945,800 of record JACRUU010000021.1, read on the forward strand.
ACCGTGGCACACGATTTCCAGACACTTCGGAAACGTCAGCATAAACATAAACGCCGTTGTTTTTTATTCTGGGTGTGTAATACTATTAAGATGTATCGAAATAGTCCTGGTCATCGTACATATTGCTTGTGGATAAAAACCAAAGGTATTTTTATTGTGTCGTCCGTTGTACTCTGTCCCCTTCTAAGCTTCTGAATACTTTATGACAGCAGGCTAAGTAAATATTTTATACGTTCCTAACAGCAGACCTCATTCTACCCAGCTGCTCTTCCGTGCATTATCTATCAGGTTTTTTGCCATGTCAGCTATTCCTGTTCACTGTTGTTGTTGTTTTTAAATCATGTATGCTTTCGTTGTCTTGTCTTTGCCTTAGTTTCAATTACACTTGACCACGACACCTCGATCTATATTATGGACTTTTTTGTCTTGCAATGTGGAATATTTTCTTGCACAACGTCTTCAGTGTATAGTAGTGAAACACTAATACATGAACATCACAACTGACATAGGTGTGTCATAAAAACCTACTTATGACATGCCAAAAATACACTATAGCATCATATTAATCACAGGATGCAGTAAAAAAAACTTTATTTGTTACGGAACCGTATTTAATATTAGTTTATTATTGTAACTTCAGAGTGTTAGATTCATGCTTTCACCTTATTTTTTTTGCTTCCCCTAATTCAATAACAAGCAGGTAACACTAATGTGTGTCTCTTGGCCGGCCAAATCCATATATATATATATATATATATATATATCTATATATATATATATATATATATATATATATATATATATATATATATATATATATATATATATATATATATATATATATATATATAGATGTGTGTGTGTGTATGTATATATATATATGGATTTGGCCGGCCAAGAGACACACATTAGTGTTATAACCATATATATATATATATATATATATATATATATATATATATATATATGGTTAGCACATTCGCCTCACACCACCAGGATCCGGGTTCGATTCCCATCTCTGCCATGTGTGTGTGGAGTTTGCATGTTCTCTCCCCCGTGTGCCTCAGGGGGTTTTTCCTCCGGGTTCTCCGGGTTTCCTCCCGGTCCAAAAAAAAAACCGTGCATGATAGGTTTTTTGGCTCCTTGGAAAATTGCCCCTAGTGTCCCTCCCTGTGTGTGTGTGTGTGTGTGTGTGTGTGTGTGGTGTGTGTGTGTGTGTGTGTGTGTGTGTGTGTGTGGCATTCCATCCAGGGTGTATCCTGCCATAGACGCCTGAGATAGGCACAGACTCCCCGTTACCCGAAGGGAAGATCGGATAAAGCGGTTTTTAGAAGAATGAAAATGAAATGAATGAAATATATATATATATATATATATATATATAGATATATATATATATATATATATATATATATATAAAGAATTTCACTAAAAGTCACGAAGAATTATCAAATGGCATATAAAAAGGGTTAGAACGAATATTAACGAGATCGTATTAAGCTGGTGAAGCATGCGCGCTTCAAGGAGAAAAGGAAAGACAGGCACATTTGTAATTGATGAAAAGAAGCTCCCTCACATGTTAAGTGGCTCCATCACATGTCTTTTTGCATTTCCGTTCTTCCTCTTCTTTCTAGGCGCATCATCGTTCTGTTCACTCTTCCGACGATTTATTTATTTCATTACACACCGGTCTGTTTTTTTAACACGTGATTTAAGGCCAGTCAAAGGCAGGTTCCCTTTCTTGAGCTTATAGTATGGGGCCTGTATGGGGTCAAGCACCTTTTTTATTTAAAAAATATTATTTTGTTTTTTTTCCCTTGCCATGCAAATGGATTGCCTTGTTCTTTAAGGAGACGCTGGCATCCCGAGAAATGATTTCTACCTCGACTTCATAACGATAGCTTTTGAATTCATCATTGCAGTCAGCCGTGGACATTCAATTACGGGAAATTAGAGCGGAGGTCTATCCAGTTTAATCCGATGTTCCAGGCATGGCAGTCCGTTCGGTTCTCTTCATCCACTGCTGCTTTACAGTGACTTGGACATTAGCATAAGTTAATGAGGTCCGTGAGTTGGATATTGTGATCTTTTTTTTTTTTTTTCCTCACGGTGAAGTGAACCCTCTCCATCCCGGTTTCCTGCGGTTTTAATCGGGGTTTTGAGTTCAGGGTTTCTTCGATTTCATTAACTCCTATTGTGCTTTTATTATTCTTTTTATTATCTTTTAAATTTTACTTAAGAGGTTTACTTATGAAATTACCTTACTAATTTGGGATATCCATACTTTACTGGATTGGTTATTCATTCGATTTCATTCTTTATCCGATCTTCCCTCGGGTCACGGGGAGTCTGTGCCTATTTCAGGCGTCTATGGGCATTAAGGCAGGATACACCCTGGATGGAATGCCAACCCATCGCAGAGCGCACACACACATTCACACACACGGGACAATTTTCCAAGGTGCCAATCAACTTACCGTGCATGTTTTTGGACCGGGGGGAAACCGGAGAAAAACCCCCTGAGACACGGGGAGAACATGCAAACTCCACACACACACATGGCCGAGACGGGAATAGAACCCGGACCCTGACGGTGTGAGGCAAACGTGCTAACCACTAAATCACTGTGCGCTTGGAATGATTATATTCCAGGAATTGTTTCAAAATCGTTCCTGATGTATGCCAATGCAATGCACGCGACTCCCATAGGTACATACAGTCACATGACAAAACAACGAACGACTCAGATTCACTGCATTGCGTCTATGGGCGTCACATGATAAAAGAATGTATGACTCAGATGCACTGCATAGCGTGTATTAGAGTACCTTTACAAAAGAACGAACGACTCCGACGCACTGCATATCGTCTATGGGAGTCAGGTGGCGAACCAACGAACGACTCCGATTAAATGCATAAGCGTCTATGGGAGTCACATAACAAACGAGTGAGCGATTCAGGTGCACTGCTTCATAGACTGTTCCACATCAATGGGAGTCACGTGCAAGGGAACGAATGAGTCAGATTAGGAGACTCACGAGCGGGACGCACTGCATAGCGTCTATGGGAGTCACATGTGAACAAATGGAACGAGTCACAAGTGACATGGGAGTCACATGACAAAAGAACGAATCAGACACTGATAGTGTCTATGGGAGTCTGACAAATGGAACGACTCACACTGCATCGGTCTATGGGAGTCACACATGATGAACGCATAGATACTGCATAGCGTCTATGGGAGTCACGTGACAAAAGAACGAACGACTCAGGTACACTGCATAGCGTCTATGGGAGTCACGTGACAAAAGAACGAACAACTGGGAGTCATGGGAGTCAAAAGTGACAAGGTGCACACACTGACACGTGACAAGGGAACGAACGACTGCACACTGATAGTGTCGGGACTCGGGTTGCACTGTGCGGGATGGGAGTCACGTGACAAAAGAACGAACGACTAGTGTCTATGGGAGTCACGTGACAAGGGAAGGAACGATTCAGATACACTGCATAGCGTCTATGGGAGTCACGGGAGTCACACTGTGACAAGGGAACTAACGATTCAGATTTAGGAGACTTATAAGCAGAACGGTTCGATTCTGTTTCCTGCGTAACGCACTGCATAGCATCTATGGGAGTCAGGTGACAAAAGAAGGAACGACTCAGACCAGAAGATTCGAGTAGAGAGTTAATGACTCCATTTCGGTTTCCTGTAAATAACCTACAGTTTTTCCACTAGAAAAGGAACGAATCACTTTCCGAGACTATTCGTTCATCCGAGTCATCTTAAAGACTCGTTCAAAAAGAACCGATTCGTTCGTGAACGACCCATCACTAATTCCCACTAGATTTTGCCGTGCGGCCTCAGCCACAATAGGTGTCGTGTAACGTTCTATAAGCAAACCACCGCAGATCTTCTGATCCGAAAACGTAATTCATATCTTCATGAAGTTTCGTTTATGATCTTTACAAACGGGAATTTTTCACCACCAGGTTTACTTCCCGCGGTCTTTCTGACCGACATTCCTTAAACAAATTCCTGCCGCAATTTACATTTGCTACCACGCAGGAAGCAACACGGATCCCGAGTAAACATGTATACGATCGCTGGATTTTGTCCCAAACCACCTGGATAACAACAACACCAACACCACAAATATCACCAGAGGGGCTGAAAAACCACGTTTGAAACCCAACGTATAAAAAACACATTTTCGGAAACTTGTACGATTTTCTTTATTCCGTTCACCTTTTTGCGATCGCAAACATATTTACACAGGATATAAAACAGGAGGCTTTAATAAGGAAGTTGAGTAAAAATGCTCGGAACCGAGATTCATTACGCAAATCAAAAAACGAGAGCACGAGCGACAGGAAATTTCCAGCCGGGATGTACACAGAAAGTAATCGCACGCTGTATAAAATTATGACTGGGGAATTTCAAATGCTACGATTTCATGATGTAATAAAAGCTGTTTACAGAAGCCGATTAATAAATGTGTTTATTTTATTAATAAAACTGACCCGAGACGGTTCGATGAAAATGATTTTGTACCAAAGATTTAACCAAAAATTTAAATCTCACACACACACACACACACACACACACACACACCACGATTTCTCCTCGAACACGCTTCTAGTTCGTTATGCCCTCACACCTGTGTGTTATACACTACAACGCCGGGCTTATTGCTTGTTTATCCATCACAGTGTTGTGTGCCCGAGAAAAGAAAGTGGACAGAGCGGCTTGCCGGCCATGGGCACAAAAAAAACCAAATAAAACGTTTAAATTAAATTGTGTACAGGACATTGTGAGATGAGGCTTTAGTCATCAGGCTCGGTAACGCACTGTTCCACGATTTCCCGCAGGTTAGGGTTCTCCATCGCCGCTGCTACCCGCTCCTTATCATTGATCTGTTTGTTAACTGCAAGAGAGAGAGAGAGAGAGAAAAAAAAAACACAAGACGAATGAATCGATTAGATTAAAGCCACCAGGCTCCGTCGTATTTCGCAGTCAGATAAAAGATCGAGACCTGATAAGGACATACAAAAATATACAATTAAGATACGTTTGAATACATTTAAAGCCGAATCCATAATAATCTTCTACACTGCATGGATGAATGTTTGGGGAGACCTGATTATTAGATGTTTGTGTGCTTGTTTTTGGACATTCTAACCCACATTTTAGATCCCATTTTGGTGTTGTAATAACAGTTTATGACCGTTTAAGATTTTTATTTATTTATAAGAAATCTTTAACATCAGGTATTGTTTTGTTATTTATTCCATTTACAATTATGCAATTATGCAATACTTTGTTTATCACATAAAATCCCAATAAAAATTATTATATATATATATATATATACGCATATATATAGTGATACGTATATCCTGTGTATATATATGTGTGTGTGTGTATGTATGTATGTATATATCCCTCGATATATGTATGGGTTTTTGGATAGGCATATAGCCGAGTATAGATATCTATAGAGGGCATGACCGTGTATAGATATATATATATATATATATATCTATATATATATATATATATATATATATATAGATATATACACACACACACACACACACATGCATATACACAGGATATATATGTTATAAGGATATATATAAGAGTTTTAATGTTTTATATAGCATGACACTTACTGTCTTCTTCAGTTGAATGTGTTCCCTCAGTAATGTAAATTTCAAGCTGTGAACAGACAAAAGAAGTAAAGCATGCACATTTCTCATGAATACAAACATGTAAACAGCAACAGAAAAGCATCCCCACAGCATAATGTTGCCACCACCATGTTTCACGGTGGGGATGGAGTTCCAGCTGCACTGAGATAATCCTATTCAAATGCAAAGCTTTTAACATGAGCCGGTCGTTACCTTGTGTTTAAACGGAAGACATCGCTGGAGTTTCACTTGTAAGCACAGACCTGCAACACACATCATTATACACTGTTAATATTGTCTGTTGAAAACTGATTATTAGTTTAGCACTTGTGTACTATGAGGCGAGTTGCTACTGTATGTGAAGCGCTTAGTCTCATTTCTCCGACAGGTGAATACGAGTGTGTGGCTGCGTCTTGTGTCCTGCCGATGGACACGCATCCTATCTCGGTGCGTATTCACTGGTGCGAGTTAATTAAATCCAGAGAGATCGCGATACGCTCCAGCTGCGACCTATAACCCGGCCCAATTCCAGCCTGGCTGGAGTAAATGAGATTTAGACAGGTGAGTATAATACGGAGCGGCTCCACCAATCAGTTGTGTAAACAGCGAAATGTCACTCCCAGATCGCATAATCATCTTTTTTTTTTCTCTCCCCAGCCAAGCATGAATTGCTTATTAAACTGTAAGTGTAGAGAAAGAATTAAGAATTAAACGGGGGGGGGGGTGGGGGGGGGGGGGGGGCAGGACAATACAATGAGTGAAAATACATTTGGAGAATGCATAACTAAGCAAACAAAGATACAAATATGTACAGGAATAGAATACAGCTGGCTTTACAGGAAAGTAGGTTATCCTGTCGTTTTTAGCGAGATGGTGCTGGGATTTGATCACGTGACCTTCCGATCCAAGAGTCCAATGCCTTCATCACCGAGCTATTTTGACTCATATTTCTCTTAATACAAGGTAAATGGCGTATCAAAGAAACGTTTGTCATTTATATAATCCATAGTATTTGGTTTTAAACTAAAATAAATCCTAAGGGGCACGGTGGCTTAGTGGTTAGCACGTTCGCCTCACACCGCCAGGGTCGGGGTTCGATTCCCGTGGAGTTTGCATGTTCTCCTCGTGCCTCAGGGGGTTTTTTTCAGTCCAAAAACATGCACGGTAGGTTGATTGGCACCTTGGAAATTTGTCCCTAATGTATGAATGTGTGTGTGTCCTGCAATGGGTCGGCATTCCATCCAGGGTGTATCCTGCCTTAATGCCCATAGACGCCTGAGAGGCACAGGCTCCCCGTGACCCGAGGGAAGATCGGATAAAGTGGTAGAAGATGAAGGAATGAATAAAATAAATCCATTAGTTGCATTCCTTCTCATCGTGCTGACCGGGAAGCCTGACTTGAAGGTTTTGGACTTCAGATCCGAAGGTTGTGAGTTCAAATCCCAGCCACAACAAGCTGCCGTGTATTAATCTCCAAAAATAAAAAAAAAGGACAAACACCGTTAACTGTTCTTTATCTTCCCACCCACCTATCAGCGTGGCCAGAGAGCAGTGCGGCACTGTCGGGGAGAACCTGATAACGATGAGGTACTCGTCGTCCCCAAGGTCTTGAACTTCCACGCATTTTTCGGTCACCACATCCAACTCCTCCAGGGTATTGGGTTTCTCAGGATCTCTGATGGTGCGAATAACATCTGAAAGACAAAATGCATCCAGGAGCATTGATATTAATGGATACAGATGTCCTTCATAGAGGAAGGTTGTGAGATCAAATCCCATAAGCGCCAAAATGCCACTTATTCAGCCCTTTATTAAGACCCAAGTCAGGCTAATCATTAATATTCTTCAAGAAATATCGTAAAGACTTGATTTTTCATCGACAGCCTTTTAGGACAAGTGAAACGAGTGTTAATGTGCATTTTTATATCCCAAACCCAAGTCTCCAGCAAACCATTTCCGGTTTCTATAAGGAACCTGGTCCCGTCCACCGTTACATTCCCCAGGTTGGACCCCCCCAAAACTTTTCGACCATACACTTCTAAAGCTTTCAAAAACCTCCTCCATTTAAAAGAGGAGAAGAAATTCTAAAGGAAAATCAAAACCCCAAATAACACCCGAATCAAAAAAACTCCCAAAGGCCCCTTCAAAAAATTTTCCTTTTGCCAAATGAACCAAAAAAGCTCTCGAAAATTTCAAAAAGCCCAAAAAAAAAAAAAAGCAAAAAAATCAAAACAAGAAAAAAAGTAAAAATTTTTGTGCAAAAAAAAAAAAAAACAAGACCAAGAAAGAGAAAAAAAAAGAAAAAATAACCAAACCCCCCCCAACCGCAAAGTGAAAAACAAAAAAAAAAAAAAAAAAAAAAAAAAACAAGAAAACCCAAAAACAAGAAACAAAAATAACTAAACAACTTAAAAACCAAAAACACAACAAAAAGCCCAACCCCCACAAAAACAACAAAAAAAACCAAAAAAAACCATTTAAACATCAAAGACCACAACACCACCACCACCACCCCCCACCCCCACCCCCCACCCCCCCCCCCCCAACCCCACCCCCCCCCCCCCCACCCCCCCCCACCCCCCCCGACCCCCTACCCCCCCACCCCCCCCCCCCCCCAAAACTTACCATACACTTCTAAAGCTTTCTCCTCCATTTTTCTACACCTCCGCACATTCTTTTCCCCAGCGAGCCAAGAGAGCTGATAAACCTTATTCACGACACTAGAAAGCAGCTCCATGTTCCGAACGCGCCTCCATAATCGCGCGCTGTGTGACTTTCACGCTCCACAGTCGGCAGCTCGGGACGCTCCCTAATCCGCTATCCCTGCTGCCTAGAAACGCACCCTACGCCAGCCTACGACATCAGACTGTAAGCACGCTCCCTAGTGACTTCCTGACGATTTTGGAACGCGACCTTGAACTTTCCCTTCCGCGTCCAAGGCTTTTTGAGTGGCTGCTATTCCTCTTGACAAATAAATCATATGAAGTAAGTCTTTTGGAAATATATAACGAGTAAAAATGTATTTTATTCGATCATTTTTTCTCTCTCTCTGTGGAATAGACCGGATAATGAATCCCTCCCTCCCTCTTTCCGTCTAGTTTCCACCGAGCCTAAACTCGCTGTCGTTTGATTGGCTTAGATGGGTCAGGTGACGGCGCACGGCACGTGATTGTCACCTGCGTTGTGTTTGTTTCGGTTTGTTCCTTGTTGACAAACACCGGAGCGATGGCGCCTTTCTGAGAGGCTCCGAATGAAAACACAAGGTTTCCGCGGCAACTCCCTCCAGGCTCCAAGCTTCCAAGGTCCTGACATTCACGGTGCACTGTTAGAACCGCAATAAATCCCCCGGCACCATGTTGAGTAGGCCTGAAGCGCGTTCACAGGCGGCGCTAGAGGTGGCTCTTGTAGCTGACACTCGGTTCTGGAGGGACTCGGAGCTGGTTGTGAAAGCCGGAATGGCTGCCGGATGTACACTGTTGTGCTGCCTAAATACCCACGGAGAACTGAGGCTTAGTGATGTTTCTGAAACTGCAGCTCCCGGTTATGTAGTGGAGGAATCCTGCACTGAGTGAGTTCGACCACTGGGGGCGCTATTTCCTCCTATCGCTTTCACTTCAGGCAGTCTGTCTGCTGATCCTCCTGTCTGTCTGTCTGTCTGTCTGTCTGTCTGTCTGTCAAGCACGACAGAAACACACACACACACAGACAGACAGTCTATTTATTTGCCTGTCTGTCTTCCAGTCTGTTTGATTTTACTCCTATCTGTCCACTTTCTTGTTTGTCTTTCTGATTGTTTGTCTGTCTGTCCATATATCTGTTTATCTGTTTATCTATCAGATTGGCTGTCCGCACATTTTTCTGTGTGCTTTATCCTTTCTGTATTTTATTGCTCTGTAAATTCACATTTTCTCTATCCGTTCACGCACAATTCCTAATATTCATTCATTCATCTTCTACCGCTTTATCCGATCTTCCCTCGGGTCACGGGGAGCCTGTGCCTATCTCAGGCGTCTATGGGCATTAAGGCAGGATACACCCTGGATGGAATGCCAACCCATCGCAGGGCACACACACACACACATTTACACACACATTCATACACTAGGGACAATTTTCCAAGGTGCCAATCAACCTATCATGCATGTTTTTGGACCGGGGGGAAACCGGAGAACCCGGAGAAAAAAAAAATCCCCTGAGGCACGGGGAGAACATGCAAACTCCACACACACATGACCGAGACGGGAATCGAACCCGGATCCTGGCGGTGTGAGGCGAACGTGCTAACCACTACGCCACCGTGCCCCACTGATTCCTAATATATTGGTAGTTATATGTTTCAAGAAACAGGCACCGGGGTTTAGTGGTTAGCACGTTCGCCTCACACTACCAGGGTCAGGGTTCGATTCCCGTCTCGGCCATGTGTGTGTGGAGTTTGTGCATGTTCTCCCCGTGCTTCAGGTTGGTTTTTCTCCGGGTTCTCCGGTTTCCTCCCCCGGTCCAAAAACATGCACGGTAGGTTGATTGGCACCTTGGAAAATTGTCCCTAGTGTATGAATGTGTGTGTGTGTGTGTGTGTGTGTGTGTGTCCTGCGATGGGTTGGCATTCCATCCAGGGTGTATCCTGCCTTAATTCCCATCGACGCCTGAGATAGGCACAGACTCCCCGTGACCCGAGGGAAGATCGGATAAAGCGGTAGAAGATGAATGAATCAAGCATCAAGTGATGCTATGCTCAAGTGTATATTTGATATTCAGTATGGAGTTTTTTGCTCATCTATTTGCTAGAATGTTGCATTTTCCTGAAATAATATATTTTTGCCTTGGTTTCTTATTCGAACAGCTTTCTATGGGAGGTATCTACAGAGCAAAATAAAGTCGACAAGCCCAGACTCCTGACTGTAAACCCAGCCGGCGACCTCAGACTGCGTGCAATTAGATCAGAGCGGCAGTCGACGCCCGCATCCGAGTGCGTTACAGACCGACTCCTGCAGCTCGCCGATAACCAATTAAGTGAGTGCCGTTTCAGCCAATCGTTCCTAATTATAGGGCTTGTAAGGTGACGTCGGTTCCGACGAAGCACAATCCGGACCGAATTGCATGGTTTTGAAGTGTGGAATGGTAGCCATGTTGGTTCTCCAACCTTCCCTACCCCAAGGGAAGCAGTGTCCGGAGACAGTGTCCCGTGCTCCGTCTTACAGACGTTCTTCTGTTGGAGCCAGAATTGTCCGGTTTAGGTTCCTCAGTACATTGTTTCTGTGATTTAAAAAACAACACCGGTGTCAAAAATATTCACATTCATTCCTCAGGTAGTAATATAGATACTAGTGTTTAAAAAGACATCTGTAGAAGTTGAAGTAAGCTTTTTACTGGAGTAAATGTGTCCTGGTTTCAACAGGGTGTCAGAATGGTATATGTATATATCTCATCCAGTCACATTCACTCTATCCAGATGGAGGCATTTATCTGGATCTGTTTTTTTTGTTGTTGCTGTTGTTTTTTGATAAACCAAATGAAAACGAGCCAAAATGAAAGAGGAGTAACGAGGCTATTTTTAAAAAATATATTAAAAAAAAAAAAAAAAAAAAAAAATATATATATATATATATATATATATATATATATATATATATATATATATATAAAAAGTAAAAAGTCGTCTGAAAATAATTACTCCGGTAAAGTATAGGTCCCCCAGATTTCTATTTAAGTAAGGTTGTTATTTGACACCTGATAAATAAATAAATAAAACAGTAACTTTTCTCAATACATAAATAAATAGATATAACTTGGCTAAGCATTGTGATGTGAGTTAAATAAATTCAAAATGAAAATCATCGCGCCTACTTAACTTTCACAACCACAATCCTCTCTTTGTAGACGGGAGTGCGCTGGCCTCTACGAAACTGCTGTCATTCACCGACAGTGTCTCCATTCTCCTGCTGAACGGATGCGTCCTGGTACGACTAGGGTGGCGGGAATGCTCGGCTGAGCCAGATCTGCTGTCCTGCTGCGTTCTCAACCTGCCGTGTGACACTCACGAAACGTTTATTGACTTCCAGCTCCTCAAAGGCGTCCTATTCATGTTAACGAGCTCTGGATTCATATGTATCCTTTTGTGTGTGTGTGTGTGTGTGTGTGTGTGTGTGTGTGTGTGTTATTAGTTTACAGACCAAGTCTTCTCTGTCTGTGTATGGCAGTGATGTTCACCTCCAGGTTGCGGTTTGGGAAAAGAAAACACACACACACACACACACACACACACAGACTACCATATAAGAGAAATTTCTATGTTCATAATGTTAAACAAGCTTTTTTTTATGTTACAATGCCTGAGTTATCAGTAAAAAGTAAATATTAGGGCTGTGCATCTGCATAGACAAGAAAAGAATATTTTTACATTATAGATACACACACACACACACACACATATATATATTCATTCATTCATTCATTCATCTTCTACCGCTTTATCCGATCTTCCCTCGGGTCACGGGGAGTCTGTGCCTATCTCAGGCGTCTATGGGCATTAAGGCAGGATACACCCTGGATGGAATGCCAACCCATCACAGGACACACACACACACACATTCATACACTAGGGACAATTTTCCAAGGTGCCAATCAACCTACCGTGCATGTTTTTAGACCGGGGAGGAAACCGTGAGGCAAACGTGCTAACCACTAAGCCACCGTGCAGTTACACACACACACACACACACACACACACACACACACACACACACACACACACCATATATATAATTATTTATTTTTCCTCTTTCCTCTTCCATTCATGTGAACATTTCCTCAAGTGTACATTCCAGATGTTTTTGACAGTGTAAACGGGAAGCACCTCGCTACAGTGGATCTCCCTCTATACCACACATCAGGACCAAGAGAGACAGAATCTGCAGAACCTCTCTCCTCCTCCTTCTGCCTCCTCCACATCTCTCATGACCTCAGCACGGCCGTGGCCGCCACCAGACAAAACCAAGCACTGGCAGTTGACCTCAACGATTACTTCAGGTGTGTTTAGTAGCCGTGTAGAAGTGATTTGCGGACGGTATGCGTCAACATGGGAAAAGTATTCCGTTCTGTTAACTGACTGTTCTTTTTTGCTTTGCACAGGACTCACACGAATCACTTGCACTGTCAACCGGATCCTAAACCCCTTCATCTGATACCTCCAAAACCATGTGATCAGGACAGCATTGCCAACTCAGTGTACAGTCAGTCTGTACTGGGTACACACGTCCAGACCGATCAGTAAGGCACTATTATTATCTCACCACTTAGCAACTATCACTCTAATGGTGATGCATTCAAGCAAGTACATTCATTCATTCATTCATTCATCTTCTACCACTTTATCCGATCTTCCCTCGGGTCACGGGGAGTCTGTGTCTATCTCAGGCGTCTATGGGCATTAAGGCAGGATACACCCTGGATGGAACACCAACCCATCGCAGGGCGCACACACACACTCACACACTCTCACACACACATTCACACACTAGGGACCATTTTTCCTATGTGCCAATCAACCTACCGTTTATGCTTTTGGCCCGGAGAACCCGGAGAAAAACCCCCTGAGGCACGGGGAGAGCATGCAAACTCCACACACACATGGCCAAGACGGGAATCAAACCCGGACCCTGGAGGTGTGAGGCGAAAGCGTGCTAACCACTAATCCACCGCGTCCCTAGAGAATTAGTTTTTACTTATTAATAAATCCCTAGATAAAGCATGTTTGGTGTTTTTTTTTTTGTCAATTTCAGCCGTAAAGAGTCTTTTTTTTTTTATTATTCAGAGAAAATGTTTAGTTCTGTGTGAAATCAGACATTGAGTATCACTACATAACTCATTTCATAACACTTCGTTTCATTTCGACTGTGAGATCGGTAGTCGAACCAAGCTCCTATTCGTCGTTGTCCCTTATATCCAGCCATCTTTGTGCGTGTGTGTGTGTGTTTACAGCTCATGGGAGACGAGGCTGGCATTGCTCTATAAGCAAGCTAAAGCCCAAGCTCACCCGTCTCCACGACTGCCGTGGTACAAAGACCTCCCGTGCTCCGAGTGCCGACAAGCAGCATCCGTCGCCAAAATCAGCCGGCCGACTCTATCACCAGGGGGCGCTGTGATGTCCTTCTCTCTCCCCGAACAGACCAAGCCGACCCTGTTAATCGTCTCGGAATTTTCCGTAGTTCTTAGTTTTAACTCGCAGAGTAACAAAAGCACCACCTCGTCTTACTGGGACCTGGAGACTCACTCTGTTACGTATCATCACACGGACGCGCCGGCTTTGCCTGTTCGCTGGTCAGAAGAGGAACATCTTTCTCTGATTCTGAAAGGTACGAAAGACACGCGGCTTGTCTCTGCGCTCTTGTCAAGCAGGGTTTCGTGACGCGTCCGTGTGTCCGTTTCAGCATCGGGCCTGTCTCTGGTGCTGTTCACGGTTTCTCAGGAGGAACTACTGAACAGATTGATGGTGTTCGGAAGTGCCGGGGTGGTGGACTCGCTGTGCCATCTGAATGCCTGGGGACGCTGTTCGATGCCAATCCATTCCCTTCAGGTTTATGACCTCATATGTGATCGTAGGAACAATGCCATTGGAAATGTCAATGACATGGATACCAAATTCTAAAATTTTAGCTGTCATAAAAAATGTTTTGTTGTTTTTGTTGTTGTTAAGGCAGGACTAAAGAACCGGCAGCTGGATATGGTGGATTTCTTCCTGAAGAGTAAGGAAAACATTCTCTGCTCACCTTCAAGCTATAGTCTGCCTGAACAATCCCCCACTTCATCGCAGACCCAGCTGAAAAGTAAGATTCTGTGGTGCTTTTGTCAGTTTGGATGGATAGATGGATGGATGGATGGATGAAAAGATAGAACTGGCTTGGTAGGTAGGTAGTATCAAGCCTGATGGATGGATAGATGGATGGATGGATGGATGATGATGGAAAAAATGAGATAGAAACATGGGCTTGGTAGGTAGGTAGTATCAAGCCTGATGGATGGATAGATGGATGGATGGATGGATGAAAAGATAGAACATGGCTTGGTAGGTAGTATCAAGCCTGATGGATGGATGGATGGATGGATGGATGAAAAGATAGAACATGGCTTGGTAGGTAGGTAGTATCAAGCCTGATAGATGGATGGATGGATGGATGAAAAGATAGAACATGGCTTGGTAGGTAGGTAGTATCAAGCCTGATAGATGGATGGATGGATGAAAAGATAGAACATGGCTTGGTAGGTAGGTAGTATCAAGCCTGATGGATGGATGATGGATGGATGGATGGATGAAAAGATAGAACATGGCTTGGTAGGTAGGTAGTATCAAGCCTGATAGATGGATGGATGGATGGATGGAAAGATGAACAGGATGGATGGATGAAAATAGATAGAACATGGCTTGGTAGGTAGGTAGTATCAAGCCTGATGGATGGATGGATGGATGGATGGATGGATGAAAAGATAGAACATGGCTTGGTAGGTAGGTAGTATCAAGCCTGATGGATGGATGGATGGATGGATGGATGGATGAAAAGATAGAACATGGCTTGGTAGGTAGGTAGTATCAAGCCTGATGGATGGATGGATCGATAGATAGTAGCAAGGGTGATAGATGGATAGATAAATAGTCACAAAGGAGTTCGATAATGTATAAAGTGAAACCAATATATTTATTTGTTCTTTCTAATAAAATAGCTTCTTAATAGTTGAAAAATTTTTATGTGATTTATGACCATCCCATTCTACATGTAGTTTCCATTTATTCTTATTATAACCTCTATGTTCTCCGGCCAATTAAAATAATTTTTTTTGCAAAATGTATTAATTTATATATAATTCTTCGATGCACAACATGTATAATTATTCTATACACAAAATGTATTAATTTATATATAATTATTCGATGCACAACATGTATAATTATTCTATACACAAAATGTATTAATTTATATATAATTATTCGATGCACAATACCTTTATTCATTCCAACGTGACCAATAATTTGCGGCCGACATTTTGATATGTAGATTGACCACTGCTGCTCCACAAATATGACCTATAACAGCACCACGGAGAGCAACACGTAGATTAATAAAGCTGCGTTTTAGAGATAAAGCTGCATTTTCCAGAACACAAAATTGAATAAAAAATGATTTTTTCACTACATATATATTTTTTCACTACAATGGTCCGTTTTCCACCATGGGCCACGTGTTAGAAGTCACTTAAGTTCATTCATGATTTTGCTGGTTGTCTGAATCAAAGTAATAAAATCTGTACCGTACTGAACTGCACAGCATCGCATTGCATTAAATCGCATTGTGTTGCATCGAACTGAAAGCAAGTTGTAATAAGGAGTGCATCAATATCTTCCTTATGTATCGTTTAACGTAGCTTGGCTGTATTGAGTTGTTATGAAGATACACATTCCTAGTGCTCGTGAATATCCAAAGTTCAAATGATTCGGCGTTATCGATTCATCTTCATCAGCCTGACACTTTCTCCTGGTCAGTGTCCCGGACATGTGGATTATGAACCGTCACCGAAGAGCGAAATTTCTTCTGACAACCCTAAATATGTCCAAGTGAGTGTGAGTAATGAAGCGATTTAATTGGACAGAGCAGGGTAATTACTCACATGCGTAAAAGCATACAAACCTAATCATGATATAGCAGCGATGATTCGGTTAGACCGGCTGTACATCGAAGTGCAGAAGGGTGGGATAGAAATGTGTGTGTTTGGTTAAATGAGAGACAAATTGCATAACGCGTGTGCTCACAGATAACTGCCTTTGTGAAGACGCATGTCGATGAACTTGATAACTGTGTGTGTGAGCGCTGGCCAAGTATTCCTTTTCTTTAATGTTTATACAATATTCAATGGATTCTGTGTTTGCTAAATATGTATTACAAAAAATAAAGCTGGGCTTTTTTCATTGATAGATTGATGGGTGAAAAGGCAAGGCTGATGGATGGATAGTATCAAGGTTGATAGATCGATAGATAGTAGCAAGGTTGATGGATGGATGGATACATGGTAGCTGGATTGATGGATAGTAACAAAGTTTATAGATGGATAGATACTGTAGTAGCTAGATAGATAGATAGATAGATAGATAGATAGATAGATAGATAGATAGATAGATAGATAGATAGATAGAAGCAAGGTTGATAGATGGATGGCTGGATGGATGGATGGATGGATGGATGGATGGATGGATGGCTGGCTAGATAGATAGATGGATGGATGGATGGATGGATGGATGGATGGATAGATAGATGGATAGATAGTAGCAAAGTTTATAGATGGATATATACTGTAGTAGCAAGATAGATAGATGGATGGATGGCTAGATAGATAGATAGAAGCAAGGTTGATGGATGGGTGGCTGGATAGATAGATAGTAGCAGAATGGATGGTTGTATGGATAGATAGGTCAAGGTTTATAGAAGGATGGATAGTAGCAAGGTGGATGGATAGATGGATAGTAGCAAGCTTTATAGATGATGGATAGATAGCATGGTTGATGGGCGGATGGATGAATAGATGGATGGATGGATAGATAGAAGCAAGGTTGATGGAGGGATAGATAGTTAGATAGATAGTAGCAGAATGGATGCATAGATGGTTGGATGGATAGCTAGGTTAAGGTTTATAGAAGGATAGATAGTAGCAAGGTGGCTGGATGGATCAATGGATGGCTAGATAGATAGTAGCAAGCTTTATAGATGATGCATAGATAGCATGGTTGATGGATTGATGGATGGATGATATTAGCAAGGTTTATGGGAAGATGGATGAATAGATGGATGGATAGATAGAAGCAAGGTTGATGGATGGATGTATAGATAGTAGCAGAATGGATGCATAGATGGTTGGATGGATAGCTAGGTCAAGGTTTATAGAAGGATAGATAGTAGCAAGGTGGATGGATGGATAGATAGGTAGATTGATAGTAACATATATATATATAGACAGACAGACAGACAGACAGATAAATGTTTTATTTGTGTTTATAAACAGATGTCCAGGATCTGTGTCCAGCCTTGGAGCTGCTTCTCTCTGCCATCAGAGACACGAACACCGAGGCTCAGAGTCGACAGTTCTGCGAGCAGCTGCACAGCATGACCCTTAACTTCCTCAATACACAAATGCGAGTCATCCTAACCAGCACTCCAGGTTACATCCTCTCATTTCATTCATGACATATATCTATAAACAGTGAATCACTCGGTAAAGATGGAAGATGTAAAACTGTTCTCCTCTAGTGCACATTTTTGTTTAGTGACCACGTTCATCATTCCGGCTGTTGCAGAGCTCGATGCTAACCTGGACGAGTGTGTGAACATCCTGAACGGGTATATCTCTGAACTGCGCACTTATTTGAGGAGGTACCCGTGGGGAGAAGCAGGTGAGAGCCAGGCGGCTGCCTCGGACAGTGACCCCGTCTCGGGTTCGGATATCGAGGATGAATGGGAAACATTCTGTGTTGAGGTAGGATACAGAAACCTGCACTAATTCTATGAATGTACTAGACATAACAGAAGCATATTAGGACATGGGATTCTTGCTAATTATAGTTTTATAGTATTAAGTTTTTTATATATATATATATATATATATATATATATATATATATATATATATGGTGCACAGTGGCTTAGTGGTTAGCATGTTCGCCTCACACCTCCAGGGTCCGGGTTCGATTCCCGTCTAGGCCATGTGTGTGTGTGGAGTTTGTGCATGTTCTCCCCGTGTCTCAGGGGTTTTTTTCTCCGGGTTCTCCGGTTTCCTCCCCAGTCCAAAAACATGCACAGTAGGTTGATTGGCACCTTGGAAAATTGTCCCTAGTGTATGAATGTGTGTGTGTGTGTGTGTGTGTGTGTGTGTGTGAGTGTGTGTGTGCCCTGCGATGGGTTGGCATTCCATCCAGGGTGTATCCTGCCTTAATGCCCATAGACGCCTGAGATAGACACAGACTCCCCGTGACCGGAGGGAAGATCGGATAAAGCGCTAGTAGAAGCTAGAAGATGAATGAATGAATGATGAATATATATATATATATATATATATATAGATCTATATATAGAAGATATATATATATATATATATATATATCATATATATATATATATATATATATATATATAGTTATTAGTATTATTAGCTGGATTAAAACAAAAACGATACCCACACCTTCTCTCCACATCATTGTTTGTTTCATAGTGTTTTTTGGCTTGCGCACGCGTTTTAGGACGTTGTCCAGCGTGCAGTGTTAAACGGCGAGCTCCCACGCGCCCAAGCATATCTGCGCAGACGCAACTGTCCCGAGCAGAAGCTGGAGGAGCTGAGGAAAACCACCCTGAGACTGGCCTTCGCTTGTCTCACACGGCGAGACCTGCAGCAGGCCACGACACTGCTCACTAACACGGTACGCAAATTCATTCAGCTACACTCGGGCATATTCTTCAAAATACCTTTTGAAAGGATGTGTATATTTTCCGGGTTCCCACAGGTCATGGAATTTCTGGAATTTTTTTGTGGAATTTTCTTAGGAAAACGCCAGCAAGTTTCCAAAGCTAAATTGTACATTTAGCGTTTAAAAAGTCATTTGGAATAGATTTATATATTCTTATTTATTAAATTATTTAAGGTCACGTTCATGCCGAAATCACGAGTCGTTTTATTTATATACAGACCAAGACAAAAGTCCCTCCGCAGTGGCAGGATTTTTAAAGAAGCCGATAGATACATAGATTTAATTGGTGGAAAATTCCTTAAATGTTTAAATGTTCTTATAAAGACCCATAGCACATATATATATATATATATATATATATATATATATATATATATATATATAAATATATATATACCACTGTACAGTGCAAGTTTAAATAAATACATGTATACATGAGTGAGAATTAGCGTTTCATTAAGCATGTCGTTTCCCTTCACACTGCGGAGGAACTTTTTGAACGCGCTGTATTTGTTATTTTGTTGTTCTATGGCAATTAAGTACACTAAATGGGTTTTTACTAATGTATATGTATGTAACGTGAGCAAAATTCTAAAAAGAAAAACGAATTACTTGCCTATTTTTTGCCATATTTTCTGTCTTATTTTTTGTATTGCTTTCAAATAGAGAAAAAGAACATCTTATCCGATTAATTGGCGTAAGACATAAAGTCAGCGAATTTATTATTTTTTAATAATTTTTTTAATCCAAATCATGGATTATCAGGGATTTTTGTTCGTCGACTTTAAATTTCCAATTAAATTAGTTGTTTCTGGCAATTAAAATTCATGGTGAATTCACCTTTTTGTTGGTATGCATCAGGGAATTTGCTATTTGTTTTTTTTTTGTTTTTTTTTTTTTACCCCCCCCCAAATATTTTGCTCTTCTATAATTAGCTCTCTTAAAATACCATTCTGTTTTTTTTTTCTTCTGTCAGGGATTCAACGTGAAAGAACAACTCTACAATATCTGTGTTTACACGGCCGACCGGGACCTCAGGGCCTTTATGGTGAGGAAAACTTGTTCTGAAAAAATCCCACAGAAGCCGCCAAGTATAATTCAATGTAATATTATACAAATAAAAAAAATAGGATATATCAGAAATAATTAAAAGTACTTTTTTTTTTCTAACTATCAGGTGGAAGAGTTAAAAAGACTTAATCATCTCTCCACTGAAGACCTGCAAAGAGTGGAGTTCCTTAAACAGATTGAAAATTGGTTCTCCAGAGCGGCAACAAGACGCACACAAGCTTTTGACAAGAACGTGTACGGCAATTCATTTTGTTTCCATTTTACTACGTGCTGCTAGCGCTTTATTTTTAATTTCTTCCTTTTAAACTTTAAACTTCATAAGTATTGCATCTTCCTTCCTTTACCCATTCATTCATTCTTTCTCAGGCGTCTATGGGCATTAAGGCAGGATACACCCTGGATGGAATGCCAACCCATCGCAGGACACACATACACACACACATTCACACACTAGGGACAATTTTCCAAGGTGCCAATCAACCTAGCCGTGCATGTTTTTTTTGGACCGGGGGAGGAAACCGGAAACCGGAGAACCCGGAGAAAAAAAAACCCCCTGAGGCACGGGGAGAACATGCAAACTCCACACACACACACACATGGCCGAGACGGGAATTGAACCCGGACCCTGGCGGTGTGAGGTGAACATGCTAACCACTAAACCAACCGTGCCCCTGGAATATAAAATAATGTTTATAATAATTAGGTTAGATTCCTGTAGGTACCTGTACAGAAATGCAGTTAGAGCCTTAACTACTTTAACTTCGAGTAGAAAAATCCGAAATTTGATCAATCCGAAAAAAAAAAATCTTTATATACAAACTGAATACAAAACTTTCTAGAACCATCTACAGACACTCCCCACCCTAAAAACAAACACACAAAACAAAATTATCATTACTAATGGGCAAAGGGGGGGGGGGGGCATGGTGGCTTAGTGGTTAGCACGTTCGCCTCACACCGCCTCCCCGTGCCTCAGGGGGTTTTTCTCCGGGTTCTCCGGTTTCCTCCCCGGTCCAAAAACATGCACGGTAGGTTGATTGGCACCTTGGAAAATTTGTCCCTAGTGTATGAATGTGTGTGTGAATTTATTTATTTATTGTGTGTGTGTGTGTGTGTCCTGTGATGGGTTGGCATTCCATCCAGGGTGTATCCTGCCTTAATGCCCATAGACGCCTGAGATAGGCACAGACTCCCCGTGACCCGAGGGAAGATCGGATATAGCGGTAGAAGATAAATGAATTATTGTATATTAATATAATCATTATTTACTGATTTATATAAATTATTTGACATTTAAATCTTCCACTTCTTACTATTCTATAAGTGTATGTAATTGTAAAGCCCCACCCCCCAAAAATAACTTAAACATTTATTATGTTAAAAACTTCTTGCATCTCTTGTGTGTAGGCTTCTTAAAAAAAGCCAGCTGGAAGATGAAAGCAGAAACGTGCTTCAGGAGATATTACACAAACCCTTGTGTTGCTCCGTGGAGTCGCTGGTCGGCTCTGTGCGTCTGGACTGGGTCAGACACTGGGATGATGTCACACAGAAATCCGTCCTGCTCTCCCGAATCCCGGAGAACTGTGAGTTGTTTCATTTTCAGACAAGCTCATTATTTAGTAGGGGGAAATAAAGCAGGGTCCCCAAATTAAGACCCCCTCCCCCCCCCGACCCCCCCATTTGGAACAGAGACCTATGTTTTTTTTATAATAAAATAGCTTTCAAACTAAATGTTGTACCGTAGTTATTAATAGATGCCAAGGCACCAATAGTAGTGCTGGAATTATCTGTAAAATAAATAAATAAATACATAAATGCATAAATAAATAAATATATAATCCGTACCCATTGTTTTTCCCGATCCACTGTTATTACCACAGCGGCCTCTAGAGGCGAATCACCGACATCACATGCTGCTTGTTTTTATACACGAGATAATGATAATTAAAATTTGATTTCTTAATTAATATATTCAGATTTATTTTCCTTGAGCACATTTTCATGATTATTATTATTATTTATTTTTTGCATTAATACTTTTCTCTTCTTTTTTATATTTCCCCTTGACCACACACTTTATTTTCAACTTAATTACAGGTAAACATATTCTTTATAGGAATAAATAGCATATTTTTATGTTTTCTATAAAATGAATTTTTATCTATTTATTTATTTATTTACACCTATTATTTATTTGTGAGATTCATCCATCGACCACATTCATACGTAAATGTTTTGCTCTCAATATAAAGGAATATGAAAAAAGTAATCATGATATTATAAGTGTAAAGTATCTCGAAAGTGATATTTATTTTTTTTTTTTTGACAATTTTGACAATGACCATTTTTGTTTCGCAGAAAGAAACAAAGGCTAAAAAGCGTTTTTGTTGTTGTTGTTGCTTCTCTCAGTGTTGGGCTCGTGCGATCCGGCTGTGCTGTGGTCATACCTCACCTCCCTACATGACCAGGACAGAGTTACTGCATGGTTGAAACAAGCAGCCACACAAGACTCCGAGAGCTCTGGCGCCTCCAAGTGGCCGGCCCTCACTGGTGCTGTTGTGGATGGAAACACCCACTGTATCGACTATATGAAAGACCAAATTCTGGACGCACTCGCCAGGTTCGAACCAGGAGCAAAACATCCCATATGAGTTACAGTTTGAGATTTGTGTATCTGTTTTTATCGGATTCTATTTTTTTGTGTGTGTGTGGTATATATATATATATATATATATATATATATATATATATATATATATATATATAGGGGAGCACGGTGGCTTAGTGGTTAGCACGTTCGCCTCGCACCACCAGGGTCCGGGTTCGATTCCCGTCTCGGACCATGTGTGTGTGGAGTTTGTGCATGTTCTCCCCCCATGTGCCTCAGGGGGTTTTTCTCCCGGGTTCTCCCGGTTTCCTCCCGGTCCAAAAACATGCACGGTAGGTTGATTGGCATCTTGGAAAATTGTCCCTTAGTGTGTGTGTGAGTGTGTGTGTTGTGTGTGTGTGTGTGTGTGTGTGTGTGAGTGTGTGTGTGTGTCCTGCCATGGGTTGGCATTCCATCCAGGGTGTATCCTTCCTTAATGCCCATAGACGCCTGAGATAGGCACAGGCACCCCGTGACCCGAGGGAAGATCGGACCTATAAGCGGTAGAAGATGAATGAATGAATTTATATATATATATTTATATATAAATGTCCTCTTTGCTGTAAAAGTAAATCTTGGGTTCGCAGAAATTAGTTAAAACATCCTTGAAAATTTATTGTACGTAATGTAAATAATAATGTAAAATGTAATAATCCCGAGCATCAAAATAAGCTATAGGACATTATTAGGTATTGATGTGGAAACGTTACTACATATTACATTTGAAATGCATTATGGGAAATGCCATTACCCCCACACTCAAAGGAGGGGGGGGTCAAAAAAAATGGGCAGGATTACAAAAAGTACAGGAATTGCACCATGGGTAATACAGTGGTGTCAGGACAATCCATGCCCCCACGAATGTCCTCGGAATCGTGATATGTCAAATGACTCATCACAGCACGGGGGAGTTCAATTCTGGCAGTAACGATGACGTCATGTGATGTCATATGCCACGCCCACCGACCAAACCTGTTAGCTTATGCACAGCTAAACTCCCGTTCGACCCAGGCGTATGACGTGTCGATGCACTCGGTACAATCTGGGGAATCTCCGCCCGAATCCCAAATTGATGCCGCGTGACGTCATGTGAAAAATTTGCGAAGTGAGGAAATTCGGGGTGTGGGCCCATGTGACATGTCTAAACACTCGTCACATCAAGGGGAATCAGATACGGTGTAACTGGATGATGTCACATGATGTCATTGGCCACGCCCCCGCAAAAAATATGCCACAGATAGGCGTTTTTGGTATCTAAACTGACAGGAAGTCGGAGGGTTGTGCCCAGAGTTGCATCGTCAAGCATCGCGCACATTTTCTTCAGGAAATGTCACATGTCTATTTAATGGAGTTACTCGGTTTTCTAGCAACATTCGATCCTGCTGAAAAGAGAAAATGAAGCTTTTTGCGGTTTCTGTGCTTCCGCAGGCAAGAAGTGTTTGTGCCGTCGGAGATGTCAGACTTTGAGCAGTTGCTGTGGAGGTTAGCTCAGGCCCGAGGCGTTATGCAAGACTTCAATCGCCCTCCTGTCCCACAATTCCGCTCTCCCAAAGGACAGGACTTTCACACCTGCTTTATTCAGCATTGTCTGGAGGGCAACCTACATTATCTTCTCTATACGTACTTACAGCATTACAGGTAAGTCGCTCACGACAAAGTTGTAGGATCTATAAAAGTCCACCTCTTATAGGGGTGTCTTTCTGAAATTTCTATCTCTCTCAATTAGACTGACTCCAGCTAACTGCCCTGCGGTTGGAGACAGGGGTTTATACGAGAGTTACCCCTGGTTCGAGATGATGGTCAAACTGCAAAGCATTACAACAGACCTTAAAAGTAAGTCTGATTTCTGTTAGCTGTTTTTGTCATTGAGCTTGAAAGTATAACTAAGGATCAGGGATCAGGCAACATCCTATAGCGGGGGGGGGGGGGGGGGGGGGGGTGGGGGGGGGTGACGCTAGTGTTTGTTTTTGATTCTCTATGTTCTCTTGATTTTATATCAACAACACAATGTCAGTTAGTCTAAACTATGACTTTTTATATATATATATAATATATATAATATCTATATATATATATATATATATATATATATATATATATATACCGTAAATATCCGGACTATAAAGCGCACCTGGATATAAGCCGCATCTGCTCTATTTAAAAAAAAAACCCAAAAAAATTCATAAATAAGCCGCACCTGCATACAAGCCGCATCCGCTTTTGAATTGTAAATGTACATGTATGTACCTAAATAGATCCTTTCCTAACCTGTATTTTAACACGGTGTAACGGTGGACGCTGCACAGAGACGCGGAGATCCGGAATTCATACAAAACAGGATTTATTTAGAATAAAGAACTCAGGAGACGCCGCTCATACGGAGCGGCCAGACAGGCTAGGGAGCCTTGCGCTCTGCGCGCCGTGGTACCGGGAGTACCGGAGAGCAGGAGTCCGGGAATCGGGAACAGACAAAGGTTAGGCATAAACATATATCGAGCGTCCGTGTCCGCGACACTAGGTATGTGCTACGAGCCCGGACGGGGATTGTAGAGTGAACCGGTCTTATATCGGGAGAGGGAAAATCAAGAACCGCTGAGGCTGTATTGTGTGTGTGCGTGTGTGTGTGCGTGTGTGTGTGTGTGTGTGTCTGTGTGTGCGTGTGTGTGTGTGTGGGTGTGTGGGGGGGGGGGGGGGGGGGGGGGGGGGGGGTGGGGGGGGGGGGGGGGGGGGGGGGGGGGGGGGGGGGGGGAGGGGGGGGGGTGGGGGGGGGGGGGGGGGGGGGGGGGGGGGGGGGGGGGGGGGGGGGGGGGGGTGGGGGGGGGGGGGGGAGGGGAGGAGAGAGCACTGAGCAGAAACTTTACTGATTAAAGCGGGACAGAACCAAGAGAAAATAACCGCTATTTATCTTCATTTCTCCTGTGTGTGAAGTGACGTCACCTTAACCTTGTAAAGATATAGAGTTTGTCCTCCTTCTATCCGCTTCTACACATTTATATCTGCTAAAGAGGAACTAGCGCATTCTTCTTCTTTGCATTTATTTTGTGATAGTTTTGATTCTAATTCCGGTTAGAGCCCCTAGCGGTCGGGAAAAAATCTGCAGAATAGCTGCACCTTATTATTAGCCGCATTTTTCAAAACCTAGGAAAAAAGTAGCGGCTTTATAGTCCGAAATTTACGGTATATATATATCACTTTTGGTAATGTCCTTTACTGTCCCTTTTTTTTCGGTCCCTCAGATCCAGAGCTTGTGTTTCAGGCGAGTCTGACAAGTGCACAGGTGCTGTTGCCGGGGAGTCAGGCTAGCGTTAGCAGCATGCTACTAGAAGGGCACAGCCTTCTTGCTCTCTCCACTATAATGTTTGCCCCTGGGGGCATTGATCAGGTACGACGCACTTCGGTATATCCCAAACGTTACCATTAAATACACATTTGCGCGTATCTGTGGTATTTGGCAAACTAAATCAACGACCAATGACTGATCAGGATGATCTGTGCCCCCCCCCCCTTAGAAAACAACAAGCTTTAAATGATACAAATTCCCATTGACTTCCATTGTAAATTTCTGGGCTGCATAAAGATTCTTCAGCCAACACTTTCATTCATTCTGTTGGTCTGGAATTCTGATTACCTTTGATTACCTTTGAATATCTCTATTTAGGTGGTGATGGAGGGTGATAAAGGTCAGGACGACATATCTAGAGTGGACCCACAGCTCCTGAGGATGGCTCTGAGTGCATACCCTAAACTCAAAGCTGCTCTTTTTCCCCAGATTGGCCCAAGAGTTACCTCAGATATATCAGTATACAACCTCATGCAGGTATTTACTTATAGTATTATATATATATATATATATATACATATACAATACATACATACATACATACATACATATATATATATATATATATATAGATATATATATATATAATATATAATCTACCAGAACACGTGTGTATATATACATATATATACCATATATACGTATACTAGTATATTTTTTTTAAAAATATACTATATATGTACCAGATGGAGAAATATCCCGCAAGATAACTTTAACCTCAGAAGACCCCAAAAGTAGTTTAAAAAAAAAGCCCCCATCTAATTAGTAAGACAATCCCTCACCCCACTATCTTTAAATTCATCAACGTTGTCAATTAGTGTTGGTGTAGAAAAGATCTATTAATCGCCTTTTCAACGTGATACAGACTGAATAAAATAAACCACCAACAGGATCATTCCAGAGTTAAATAAAACTGAAATTTCTGTTCACTGAGGTACAAAGTCTAACCAAGGTTCAAGACCGTTTAGAGCCGTTAGAATTCGTCTCATGTCGGAGAGACTTAGCGTTCATATTACAACAACACTCTCTTATAATTAGCCGTCTAACGCTAAGGTTTGTTGCTTTCAAAGACGTTGTACAGTGTTGGCAGCTTCACTCTCCGGGGATGGAGATAACGGCTAATGAGCCGGACAGCCTTTCCGGATAGTGGAAATCTTCAGCTATTAACGTGTAGGAGGTTAAGTTACAACTCCCAGGAAAATGCCCAGGACGTAGAGAATTTATTGTGAAGCACTGCTGCCTGAACCCCGCCATGTATTTACTTGGAGAGATTTGTCTGGTGTATATATATATGTGTGTGTGTGTGTGTGTGTGTGTGTGTGTGTGTGTGTGTGTGTGTGTGTGTGTGTGTGTGTGTGTGTGTGTGTGTGTGTGTGTGTGTGTGTGTGTGTATATATACCCTGTGTGTATATATATATATATATATATATATATATATATCTCGCGGTCATATATAGATCTCATATATGATGTGTGTGTGTGTGTGTGTGTGTGTGTGGATCTATATTGTGTGTGATGTTTTTTTATAATATGATTTTTTATATTATACTTTTTTTGGTTTATTTTTTTTAATGCAGGCATTGCACCCACTGAATCCCTGCAGATTGTTTGGGTGGCAGTCTGCGAACACACTGGCCACTGCAGGTAGGCATTTCAGGAA
Organism: Kryptopterus vitreolus; assembly: GCA_030449085.1. Taxonomy (NCBI): domain Eukaryota; kingdom Metazoa; phylum Chordata; class Actinopteri; order Siluriformes; family Siluridae; genus Kryptopterus; species Kryptopterus vitreolus. The sequence continues at coordinate 8,973,710 of JACRUU010000021.1, forward strand.
CTTCATGCTTGAGAAATTCATTATTGCAAAATTTCAAATGCGAAGTTGTTTTTGAATGTTGTGTTGGAAAACTACGGTGGCCGAGAAGGGCAAAACGAATCCGAAAACACAATAAGAAATCCGAAAAAACGAACGAACAAATAGGAAAACAAAATAGCAAATCAGAAAACACTGACAGCTAGCTGTCTGTGAGAGAGCAAATGGTCCGGAGAGAAGTTGTGATCATATCTCTCTCTCCCTATGTGTCCTTCATTCCTCACTCACTGCAAAAGAGAACACCTTATTATGGCCACGCCCCCCCCCCGCCCAATTTAAAAATAAAATACTTTATTCTAATTCTTTCTTATTCAAATTCCAAGTTGTTTTCCGATTTGTTAATGTCCTTTTAGATTAGTTTATTTGTCTTGAAATCCGTTTTGTATATCGTGTATTTACTTTCTGATTTGTTTATTAGTTCTCGGATTTATTTAGTACGTTTTACTCGTTCGTTTCGAACTTTTTCACAGAAGCCTCGTCCGAACTGCCTCATTTCTCCAGCCCTCACCTGGTTAACAAATACGCCTTGGTCGAGAACCTGGACTTTTTATACTACCTCCACCACGGCAGACCTTCCTTCGCATACGGAATTTTCATCATTCAGCATCTGGGCATTTCCGGCAGCCCCAAGCTACAGTGAGTCCTCTGTAGCGTGTTGATGCGTCATACGCGATGGATTACTTGCAGGTCAAGGAATGACGCATGCACTTTTCTTTTTAAACATTTACCAAAGGATGAGTCAGGCTCTGGAGCAGACGTACTCTCTGGGCTTGCTGAATTTCAGCTCTCCGTCCATCGCTGCGGCATGTGTGTGCTTCTTCGAGTTGCTGGGCGCGTGCAGTCTGAAACTCAGAGTGGATCTCAAGGCTCTCAATCTCGTCCTCAAGCTCTGGAGTCGGGACTGCGACGAGAGCGGCACGGCGGCGCTTAAACAGTCCGTAGGTGAGGCGTAACTGATATAATCGTCGAATGGTAATATAGCCGAGTAGGGCCGCGGGTTCGATTCCCGTCTCGGCCATGTGTGTGTGGAGTTTGCATGTTCTCCCCGTGCTTCAGGGAGGGTTTTTCTCCGGGTTCTCAGGTTTCCTCCCCCGGTCTAAAAACATTGTCCCTAGTGTGTGAAGGTGTGTGTGTGTGTGTGTGTGTGTGTGTGTGTGTCCTGCGATGGGTTGGTATTCCATCCAGGGTGTATCCTGCCTTATTGCCCATAGACGCCTGATATAGGCACAGGCTCCCCGTGACCCGAGGGAAGATCGGATAAAGCGGTAGAAGATGAATGAATGAAAGGGGAATAAAAAAAATCACAATCTCTATCCATACATATACACAATCTCATTTCTGAATGACGGTGGTTTTTACTTCTGCGTCAAGTTTACGGCGTATCCTACAAGTCGACGCCTACCCTACGCCGTAACCTCATTCGCACCTCTCCAAAAAAATAACTAGGCGTCACGTCGACGCAGAGCTCAAAGTCCGTGATTGGTCGACTCGGCAG
>JACRUU010000021.1:8980240-8990013 GCA_030449085.1 Kryptopterus vitreolus
ACATGCACAAACTCCACACACACATGGCCGAGACGGGAATCGAACCCGGACCCTGGCGGTGTGAGGCGAACGTGCTAACCACTAAGCCATCGTGCCCCACTGAGTCATTCATATATATATATATATATATATATATATATATATATATATATATATATATATATATATATATATATATATATATATATATATATATATATATATATATATATATATATATATATATATATGTGGTGTGAAATGACTCGTGCCCCACTCGTGTCCCGTCTCGGCCATGTGTGTGTGGAGTTTGCATGTTCTCCCCGTGCCTCAGGGGGTTCTCCGGTTTCCCCCCGGTCCAAAAACATGCACGGTAGGTTGATTGGCACCTTGGAAAGTGTGTGTGTTTTTTATTTATTAATTTATTTATTTTTATTCTAATCCTGTCTTGCGTTTCGTCTAGATTCGGAGTGTCCAAACAAAAGCATGTGAGGTCCAACCATTCAGCCTGACATTCTTTGAGTTACTAACATTACTAATTACTAACTAATATTACTAATATTAATAACTAATATTAACATTAAATGCAAATGAACTATTTAATAAAATTGCAAATGATATCCGTGTATCACTCGTTCTTTTGTTTTTCACTAGACCACCCATGAAAAAAATGAAAATATGTTATTTGACTTGTCTATTTGTGTTTATTTTACGTTATTTCAATTTTAGACTCGGATTAAAAATACAAATTTGCTTTTAAAATTTCATTTATCGGGTTAATGAGACAATTAAAAAAAAAAGAACAAATGATACATGGATTGAAAAGATTCAATGTCAGTATAAAGCTTTTATCTTAAGTTTTGTCCAGTGTGTATATAAACATGTCCGTGGTTTGCATTAAACAGAAAAGATCAGAAAAGACCCCCCGGGGGCTTCGCAGATCGTATCCGAAACCTCTCCTAAATCCTTTCAAAGATGGCTTGTATTTATTTTTTGTTCATGCCTGATGAAAATATAATACGCCACTGCTATTTTCCCTGTTATGTCTTGAAGCTGTTGAGGGATCTGAAGGCGCTAAAGGCAACCCGTCAGTGGGAAAGGCAGGAAACTCGTTTGGCCTCCTGGAGAAAGTGCCAAGAGCAGTTTAAGGCAGACTGCATTGGAGCCGAGTCAGCCTGCCAGTTCTTCCTGTCCCAGGCAGAGGTCATATTCAAACTTCTATGCATTTCCACAATATATCTCATTTCCTGAAAGGGTTTTTATCTCGAATCATTTCATTCATGTTAATCATTCTTTTTCGATACTTGTAGGATCCTGTGCAGAGAGACACCGAGCTCCTTCAGGTACAAGAACGATGCCTTCTTCTAGCGTTAGCTGCTCATTGGCTTTGCCAGTGCACCCCCCCTCCAGCGAAGCGTTTGGCCGAACTGGAGAAGCGCCAGTGGGAGTGGCGTATCCGCAGGATGGTCCTCAACACAGCCCTGGAACAGCAAAGCCTGTTCACTCCATCCACCGGACCGGACGCCTTTGACGGCCTCCTCAAAGAATATTCCTTTTCCAAAATGGCCGTTCTGGACGATCCGGCGTATTTGGGCATCGAGGGTCTTGCAACCACAGAGGAGACCTGCTCGTTAGAGGAGCCGGAGAAACGGGCCCTGTCCGCGCTCATTGGTCAGCTGTTGGACGAGGGGAGCGTTCACGAAGCGAGCCGAGTGTGTCGGTATTTCCAGCTGCCACACAGAGACGTCTGGCTGGTGCTGCAGTGCCGGGGTTTGGCCCGTGGAGAAATCCAGCCAGGACTGCAGGAGCTTCTCGGACCTGAGCAGGAGTACAGGAGGACATTGCCCAGCTGTAAGGAAATTGTAGTGTAATTGTAGGAATTGTAAAGTGTAGATGTAGTTTGTGTGTGTGTGTGTGTGTGTGTGTGTTACGGAAGCGCGTTGCATTCCCATATCCATATTACAGGAAGCACGCATTTTTCTTTTGGGAATGCAATGGGCTTCCGTATAACCTAAACATATCACCATTTCCCATGGAAAGCAACCGGAACACAATTCTTAAAGGAGCCACGTCCCATATTTTAACAATTATAACAACCACTAAAGAAAAAGACATTGAACATTGAAACGAACAAGAAATTAATATTAAATGAATAATTTCCAGAGTAAAATCAATAATAAATAATCAATACAATTTACTAAAGGGAGAGATTTTGAGAGAAATTGATAGAATTGTAGCATCTGCTACAGTTAGTGTATTAGAAACATGAAAAGTGTTCATTTATGGTACATTAAAACGTGTGAATCATGTATGTATTAAATGTATATATTAAATTATTTTATGGCTGGTTGAGATACATACTTCTGTTTAGTATCGCCATATCAATTTGAACTATGGGGTTTGGGGTCGCAGTTCAACATTACATTTGTGCTTTCTCCTCCCTTCCAATCAGGCTCCAGCACAGGAAGCCTGTCCTCTTTTGTGGTGGTTTCCTCACCTGAAGATCAAGCCCTCTCCCAGCTTCAACTCCTAGTAGACCAGTGCCGTCATGGCAAGAGCTACTGCAAGCAGGTCCTCAGCCTCTACGAGCTCTCGAAGGTACATTTGTAGGGACACTAATAAGGAAAGTGATTGTTTACCTTTCCGAAGCCATATATGTGCAGTTTTTTGAAGAAATGAAGGAGTCTCTTGTTTCCATGCAGGAGCTGCGTTGTTCCTACAGCGAGATCTCTTCTGAAGAACCAGGAGCAGTGCTGCGGAAGGTCCTCCTTTCCCAGCAGCCCGAGCGCTATAAGAAAGCGCAGGCATTTATTAGTGTGCAGGGCTTGAAGCCGGAGTCCGTAGCGCAGCTCGTTACCTCCACAGTGTTGGATGGACTGTTGGCCGTCTCGCAGGACAGAGAGACGGGTACCATTTTTATTTGATTTTATTTTTGTAACATATGATTAACATATGGGGGCTCGGTGGATTAGTGGTTAGCACGTTCGCCTCACACCGCCACGGTCCGGGTTTGTTTCCCGTCTCGGCCATGTGTGTGTGTGGAGTTTGCATGTTCTCCCCGTGCCTCGGGGGGTTTTTCTCCGGGTTCTCCGGTTTCCCCCGGTCCAAAAACATGCACGGTAGGTTGATTGGTACCTTGGAAAATTGTCCCTAGTGTATGAACGTGTGTTTAAATGTGAGTGTGTGTGTCCTGTGATGGGTTGGCATTCCATCCAGGTGTGTATCCTGCTTTAATGCCCATAGACGCCTGAGATAGGCACAGGCTCCCCGTGACCCGAGGGAAGATCGGATAAAGCGGTAGAAGATGAATGAATGAATGAATGATTAACATATGATGATGCTCATTTCCTGCTCGTTTAACAGCAGAGCGCCATATATACAGTCCTTCAGAAGGGAAAGAGGCCTTCTTGCAACTGGCGAAACTGTGCGGCGACCCAAACTTGGTGGGGATCAAGTTACTGGACATCATTCCGACAGTTCCCCTGGGAGAACTGGGTTGCAGTAAGTTGCACACATTTATGTTTCACTCAGCCACATACAAGCTCAGGTATAATCGTTTAGAAGTGACACATCCGACGCAACAATTAAGTGTTAATTGCAAGTATATTTAATTGCAATATATTTAGTGGTAAGGGGCACGGTGGCTTAGTGGTTAGCACGTTCACCTCACACCGCCAGGGTCCAGGTTCGATTCCCGTCTCAGCCATGTGTGTGAGGAGTTTGCATGTTCTACCCGTGCCACAGGGGGTTTTTCTCCGGGTTCTCTGGTTTCCCCGGTCCAAAAACATGCACGTGTAGGTTGCCATCAATACCTTATTTTTATATTTAATGTTGATTGGCACCTTGGAAAATTGTCGCTAGTGTATGAATGTGTGTGTGTGAATGTGAGTGTGTGAGTCCTGCGATGGGTTGGCATTCCATCCAGCGTGTATCCTGCCTTAATGCCAATAGACGCCTGAGATAGACACAGACTCCCCGTGACCCGAGGGAAGATCGGATAAAGCGGTAGAAGATGAATGAATGAATGAATGAATATTTAGTGGTTAGAATCTTTTCATCTCTATCGGGTATGCCATGTGTTTTCCACTAATGAATTAATAAAGAAAAAATAAATAAATACACACATAAAAAAAAGACATTTGGACATAAACACCATATGCATGTATTATCAAGAAAAGTTTATTCTAGATAACACCAAGCGTCACCACTTATAGTGTGGTATAGTAACGCACTGTTCTTGTGTGATGTGTGCTTTCCCGTAGCTGTGGAGCTGCTTATCCTGTCACATGACTGCTTCAGTCTCACGTGTAACATGGAGGGCATTGTCAAGGTCTTACAAGCAGCCAGACACCTCAGCCATACACATCTGGCGCATGGAGAGAGATATGGGCTGCTGGTGAGGAAGTTCTCAGAAGTGGCTTATGTACAATAAATATAAGGCTATGAGGTTTATAATTACAGTGGTGAGAATGAAGAATGCACAAAAGGTGCAGTAGAAGATACAGAATGTATATACAGTGGATCTTCTATTCTGATATGAATGTAATATATAGTAATGTAATAATAGTTAATAATGGGGAAAAGATGCATAATGATGAGTAGTGCAAATACGGAAAGTGACAGAGCCGTAGTGAACGCTGTATTATCAGCTGTTCAGTGCAGAGGGGGAAAAGAAAGCTATGATGGCCAGAATAAATGTCTCGGTTAAAGGTTTCCGTCATTAAGCTTCTTTTTTTTTCCTTCTCTTTTGTGTTTCAGGTCAGATTATTGACTGGTATTGGAAGATACAATGAAATGACCTACATCTTTGACCTTCTCAACCAGAACCATCGTTTTGAGATGCTGCTAAGAAAGAAAGTGGAGTCGGTAAAGCAGACACACACTTTTTATCCCAAAGCTCCATATCTCTCTCTATGTGCGTCTATGTTCTTATACGTTTTATTTTTTACGATTTTGCAGAACACGAGGTTAAAGACAGCCCTCCTGGACTACATCAAGCGCTGTCTGCCGGGGGACAGCGAGAAATACAACATGGTGGCGCTGTGTTTCAGCATGCGGCGAGAGATCGGAGAGAATCACGAAGGAGCCGCCCGAACCCAGCTCAAACTTATCGAGTCGCAGCCGTGGGGTGAGCCAGACATGTAGCGTTAATACTCGGAGCCGATCGCGGGAAATATGGTTGATGTGGTGTTTTACTTTTGCATTCTGTTTCATCAAAAAGTCCTATTTGTCCTGAGGCATTTATTTATTTATTTTTGTCTGTCTCATGTCAGCCGTTACCCCGGAGCTCAAAAGTGGCCTAGAGAAGGCTCTGTTTTTGCTGAAAGATGCTGCAGAAAGTTATTCAAAGGTATTAGTCTTATAAATATATACAAAAAAATTTTAGATATATGTATGTATGTGTGTGTATGTGTGTATATATATATATATATATATATATATATTATATAATATATATATATATATATATATATATAATGCATATATAATATATACATATATAATATTGGAATATTACGGTGCAATTTTCATTTTACACTCTATATGGCAAGGCAACATCATTTTCTTTATACTCATATATATGATATATATATATATATATATCTATATATATATAATATAACGAAATTTTTTTCCTATCCTTATTTCTATGTTTTTGTTTATATTTTGTATTGTGAATTGTGGGGTGCATTTGGTGTACCCTGTAGTACAATGACAAAGTTCTATTCTGTTCTATTTTATTTATATATATATATATATATATATATATATATATATATATATATATATATATATATATATATATAACCTCAAATCCAATAAAGTTAAAAATGTAAAATGTACCTTAAAACAGAATTCAGAAGCAATCTGATAAACCCATAATTTATTCATAATTCAATTGTACATAAAAGTATAAAAGTATAAAAATATCAAATGCAGATATGTATCTTAATTTGGAATTTTTGCCAACCTGGCTAATTGGATCACTGTGTAGCATTCCGTCTGCTAGGCAGATTGGTGGTGTCTGGGATTTGACCCTGCAATCTTCCAATCCAAAGCCCATCCTGCATTTGTCCCGAGACTGTGATTTCGATTATAGAAATGTTTTTAATGCACTGTTGCTTGGGGAATGAAGCTGTTTCTTGACAGTGCTATTTACTTTTCCATACATTTTGCGGTTTTATACCGTGTGCATATTTTGCGTGTGCCGTACCTCCTTAGGACTCGTGTATGCGGCAAGCATTGCGGTGTGTAAAAATGGCCAAACTCCTCACCCTGCAGCTTCACTTCCTCAATCACGGACAGGACCATCGTGTAGTCAACCTCCGGCCATCCGAACTACCCAATGCCATGATTACTCTCCCGCGCTGTTATCAGGTGCATTCGCATTTTACATTTTACCTAGAATGGCACAATGCTTTCCATCGGGTCACTTCTTAACCCATGTTGCCTGTTTTGAACTCTTTTTTTATCAATTCGACTTTATTCAGAGTGACGTACAAAATATACAGTACTATGGAACTTAGAATAAACATATCATATCGCTATCTACTATTATATAATATATACATTTGTCAAGGATTTGCTGTTATAAGGAATTAAATGGCAAATTTCCTACTCTTATTATTTCATGTTATTATGATGTTTTAAATATGCTTATTAATATAAACTTGTTATATGGCATTTCTAATGTACTGTGTTATTAGCTGTTGTTATTATTATTATTATTATTATGGGGATTTGTAATTTATTATTTGAACTGTTTATTTATCTATCTATTTATTTATTTGTTTGTTTATTTTTGCTGCTTAGGCCTTTATAGTGGCCGAGGCGTACGATTACGGTCCCGACTGGGCGGAGATTCTGTACCAGAAAGTGATTCTGAAAGGAGATTTCTCCTACCTGGAAGAGTTTAAGCAGCACAGAGCGCTTCACGCAAGCACGTTCGAAGAAATCTCGAAAAAGTGAGCTTTCGTTTTTCGTCCGTGCACATTACTCGAGTTGCATTTCCATCGTCCTTGTTTCCTTTGAATTTGGAATGTACTTTTAACTATGATGTTGTTGTTGTTTTTTTTTTCTTTCCCTCCCTTTTCTCAAAGGCTGGTAGCGAACAAGCCGCCGAAGACCGTGAGTCCGAACATGAAGAAGCTGCTGCAGTATTGTGAAAACGTGTATACCCACTACAAGCTGGCCTACGATCATGATTTCGTCGACGTAGCTCAAGCGCTCCTGCATGACTCCAAGACGAGCAGTTACCTTAACGACCGATTAAACAGCTGACGGTCTGATTAACACACTTACTGACAATAATAACATCATCATCAGCACTAATATTGCTTTTCTAGATGAATTTTGTAATAATGCCGGCCAAGGTATGTACACCATGACAGAAATGTATGTGTGTGTGTGTGTGTGGTATGCATATGTGTATATATATATATTATATATATATATATATTCTATATATATATATATATCTATATTCACCATGACAGAAGTGTATATTTGTGTATATATATATATATATATATATATATATATCTATATCTATATATATATAGATCTATCTATATATCTGAGATTAAATTAACTTTATAATCATTTATTACATGTTCCTTGCTTGTATCTGGCATCTGATATGTGCCATGTTTAGCAGCAGTACATCTGTGCTAATGAGCTTTAATACTGTTTTACTCTTTATTTGCTGTTTTTATTGTTTGTAATTGATTTCCACTGGATTTTTCCACACGCCTTGTCAGTATTCACAAAGGACAACGTATTTTTTTTGTTAAAATGTGGAGGATTATAATAAACAGGAAAAAACTATTTTTTGTTTATTATTTATTTATTCGTATTAAAATTTTACATAATGTTCTTGTGAGAAACATTAAATTATAAGGGAAAAAATTTCGTTGTCACAACCACCGTACACAAAATTCGATTCTGGGACTTCTTTCTAACATTTTGTGGTCATCGACATTTAAAGCAGTTCACGTTTTCGAAATAAAAATGCCTGCTTGGATAAATAACAAAATAATATTTTCTAAAAATGAAATGGAATAAATCGCACGAATGCAATGCACTTTAGATTATATTCATTAAATACTCACAAATTACAAATTAAATTAAATGCATGTAGTCTCATACAGACACACACACACTATATATATATATATATATATATATATATATGTGTGTGTGTGTGTGTATATGTGTTGGTGTGTGTATGTATGTATGTTGGTATATAGATATGTGTGTGTGTGTGTGTGTGTGTGTTGTGATTTTATATCATATCATATATATATATATATATCTTATATATATAGTATATATATATATATATATATATATTTATTAAACTAGGACTAGGTAGGGATTTCTTCATAGCATGGATCCCACAACGGTGTTACATTCCTTTGAGAGTCGCCTCCATGTCAACACGATTGCATCATACACTTTCTACAGATATCTCAGTATCTCAGACACGATTCACCTGCTTCACGTTCCACCACATCCGCAGGTGTTCAATACTCTTCAGTGACAGCACAGGCCTTAAAGAGTGCCAAGAACATATTCTCATCTTAGCAGCTCATGGTTTCTTCAGGATTTGTCAGTGTGAAATGATTCGGATTTCTTAATCGGATACAGCCTACATCCAAGCGTTTTATATTCTCTTCCTGCCTCCATTGTGTTCCAAAGCACATATTTGCGGTGTAGAAACGTATTTCACAGACAATTAGCTTCACCCGCGACACGGCCTCGCACTGCTCTCGAGAGAATGTGCGTTCGAAATGCATTTCTCTGCACTGGGAGCCGTGACGGCGGCGATCCTCGGCTCAGCGGAGGGAACGGAGACTCCCGTGGCTCTGAGAGGATCCTTTCGTTCCAGGGGGTTCGACTGGAAGACCGCGAGCAGATGAAGAGCGGAAATTAGCTTGAAATCGGCATGCCTACGCTGCCATGAGTGAAATTGCAACTTGTTTACTGATTGAATCCTTTGGAATTCGACTTCGGGAAAACTTTCGGTGATGACGTCAATGAGACACTTTTTTAGCGGAGCGTTTTGTTGATTTTTACTATGTTCTAGTGTTAATGATGGTGATTACACAACAACTGAAAAACATCCAAAAACAGATCAGTTAGCCGAATTTATTTATTTATTTTATATATATATGTGTGTATGTATATATAAATATATGGCATATAAAATACTAATATATTTGCAAAAACATACTAGGTATTTTTTATATTAAGTGTATGGGTTGGCATTTAATACTCCTGCCACAGTGACCCGAGGGAAGATCGGATACCGCTAGAAGATTGAATGAATGATGAAATACTATATTTTATATTAGACCTTTTTGAATTTTTACTGTATATCTGTCTCTACTGTCTGTCCTATCTTTCTATATCTATCTATCTATCTATCTATCTGTCTGTCTGTCTGTCTTCCTGCCTTTGCATTTATTGGGCAGACATCTTTATCCAGAGTGACTTAGAACTGTGGTTTGTATTCATATCTATCTATCTATCTATCTATCTATCTATCTATCTATCTGTCTATCTGTCTATCTATCTATCTATTTATCTATCTATCTGTCTATCTGTCTCGTCTATCTTCTATTATCAATCCATAATCTATCTATTAAGCATTAGTCTGTCTGTCTATTACCTATTACTTGTGCTGCGAATCGATTGGCGTGAACCATTTAAAAGAGTCGTTCAAAAAGAACCGATTCATTCGCGAATCCGTGCTTGTTACTCTAAACCCCCAGCTCATCTCTCTCTCTCTC
>JACRUU010000021.1:8990513-8998013 GCA_030449085.1 Kryptopterus vitreolus
AATAAACAAATAAATAAATAATAACAACAATAACATGTACAGACAGCACCGAAGCTTCTTGACCTTGACCAGTAATCACTAAAGTGACATATAATAATTGCCTGTACTTATTCATTAAGGCACACTGCAGTAGTTTAGGCCTCATGTCCGAGTGCGTCGCTGTATAATTTACATTTACCTTTACGGCGTTTGGCAGAGGCCCTTATTCAGAGCGACTTACAACTGAGCAATTGAGGGTTAAGGGCCTTGCTCAAGGGCCCACTAGTGGTAGCTTGGTGGTTGTGGGGTTTGAACCTGCGATCTTCTGGTCCAAAAGCCAACACCATAACCACTAAACCACCACCTCCCTGTGATGTATTGATGTAAACGGACTTGTACGCATTTAACGAGTGTTTATATGTTTGTCTAGTGCTGATGAGAGGTTTGATGCCACTTTTCATACCAATGTGCTGGTCAACTCGTCTGGCTACTGCCAATATTTACCCCCAGGTAAGCATTTAATCATCCTTTTAAATATGTAGAGCAAAACAACTTGTAAAGCCTTGCCGATATTCTGACTTGAATCCTTTTTTGGGGGGAAGGGGGGGGGGGAGTGCTTTTTTCAAACAGCATACAAAAGACAAATAAAAATGAACGAATGAGATAGAGAAGAGAGAAAGAAAAAAACAAGGGAACAAACAAAGAGAGATATACTGTGGTATTTTATTTACATAGTTCAGAAAGGGGTCCCAGGGGTCCCACTGCCCCTCATAGAAAATGTCATTTTATTTCTAATGTTGTGTACCAAGAGAAGCTTAGTGATTAGCACGTTCGCCTCACACCGCCAGGGTCCGGGTTCGATTCCCGTCTCGCCCATGTGTGTGTGGAGTTTGTGCATGTTCTCCCCGTGCCTCAGGGGGTTTTTCTCCGGGTTCTCTGGTTTCCTCCCCGGTCCAAAAACATGCACGGTAGGTTGATTGGCACCTTGGAAAAAATTGTCCCTAGTGTATGAATGTGTGTGTGAATGTGTGTGTGTGTGTGTGTGTGTGTCCTGTGATGGGTTGGCATTCCATCCAGGGTGTATCCTGCCTTAATGCCCATAGACACCTTAGATAGACACAGACTCCCCGTGACCCGAGGGAAGATCGGATAAAAGCGGTAGAAGATGAATGAATGAATGTTGTGTACCAACTGCACACGCTTGACAGCCACAGTCCAATTGGCACCTCCGTGTCCATTTTCCATTTCAATGCCATACATTTGTTTTGTTTTTTTTAGCTATTATTAACAACAGTTCAGTCAGATTAATCGCCTGACTATCTCGGAGGTCAGAGACTTGAATCCTTATGAAAGATTTATGAACGACGTTAAAATTACAATTCCATCGGGGGGGGGGCATGCATGACCTTGGAAAATTGAAGATAATTTGGCCAGAGGAATAGCCCTCCATATTAAAACGACAAAATGCTTCTTATTATGAATATCCAATTTGCATTAAAGTGCTAGGAGTCTGTGAAAATTCCATACTTATAAATTTGGGAGTTGTTTTCCATATTGTAGTCAATACACGAGCCCAAATGAAGTAATAAAAATTCGCGAATACTCATCATGCACTTATACGGAATTGGGAGCGGAACGCCGACCGCAGATCCACCATCAGGTTTATCTCATCGGATGGAATTCCCGGCTCGGAACACTCCGGCCCCGTGCCGAGCGGCGAAAACCTTCTAGGGTCATTTTTTTTTTGTTAAACATGGATAAAAAATGTGAACGTTCATAACAGATGCATGCAAATGAGTCATTGTTGCATTTAGAGAGATCTTCATGGCATTTATCTTCTGAAAAAGGAAATGTTTGTGGATGTTGTTGTTGGTTTTAACACAAAATATAAATATACATAATTTGAGTGGGAAATGAAGGAATTGTATGTACTGTAGGGATGGCTCTATATCATACATTTTATCTACGCTTTATTCAACACTAAAATGTAAAATGACACTGAGGGAAACGTCTGTGAAACTGAAGCGAATATAATAATATAATTATAATTATAAAAATAATAAAGATTTTATTATCTTTGCAGTGTCAAAAATGAAACACTTAAAAGAAAAAGAAATGCAGCTGAAGTAACACAATAAACACACACAAATCGCATGTCTACTCAGCATTTTAATGGTTTCGCTGCAATCTGTGAAACACTGCCTCCTACAGGTGAGGTCTGGAACAGCAGCAGATGAAATACAGAATTAAGACAACGTATGATATCGTACCCTTTGAAATATAATATATACTGGTATTTTTCCTTGTAATTTTATATCATTAATAGCTTTATTTTTCATGGTGGGCAGCGTTAAAGAAGATTGCTAGTCATTTTGAAGTCAAATATACCTTGTGTTACATACTATATAACAATGTACAATACAATATCATGTTTTTCATTTGTATTACCTTTGTTTGTATAGTACGACAATTATAAAACCAGGGTTTGTTTAGCACGTTCGCCTCACACCGTCAGGGTCGGGGTTCGATTCCCGTCTCGCCCATGTGTGTGTGGAGTTTGTGCATGTTCTCCCCGTGCCTCAGGGGGTTTTTCTCCGGGTTCTCCGGTTTCCTCTCGGTCCAAAAACATGCACGGTAGGTTGATTGGCACCTTGGAAAATTGTCCCTAGTGTATGAATGTGTGTGTGAGTGAGTGTGTGTGTGTCCTGTGATGGGTTGGCATTCCATCCAGGGTGTATCCTGCCTTAATGCCCATAGACGCCAGAGATAGACACAGACTCCCCGTGACCCGAGGGAAGATCGGATAAAGTGGTAGAAGATGAATGAATGAATGAATGAATGAATCAAGGTTTGTCCTATTAAATTGACAGGGATCTTTAAAAGCACCTGCTACATCGATGTGCGCTGGTTCCCCTTCGATGTCCAACGTTGCGATTTGAAGTTCGGCTCATGGACGTACGGAGGCTGGTCTCTGGATCTGCAGATGATGGAGGCAGATGTCACCGGCTACATCGCCAATGGAGAGTGGGATCTAGTGGGTAGGTTTGTTACAGGACCTGTATTACCGACTATATACACCTGTTTAGGTGTAGAAAAAAAACAAACACAGGACTGCATTATCAATACTATTAAATTATTATTATTATTATTATTATTATTATTACTTGTATATATTGTGGCCAATCATTTTGTTATTTATTTATTTATTTATTTCCCCCTTGGACTGTATCTGAGAGCTACCAGACACATTTCGTTGCATGTTTACGTCGTAGGTAAAATCAAAATCAGACACTAAGTAGAGAAAAGTAGAGCCTCGGAGAAAACGAGAAGGAAGTAGAAGAAAGAAAAAAAAAACAGTTGCCAGAGTCAGTGGACCAAAGAAAACCCCCATAATTGAAAATCATCTCAAGATACAGTGTAGAAAATTGGATTATCCCCCCCCCCTCAACCAACCCCCCTCTGTGATGAATTTTACTGAGAGTACAAGTAATTGCAGGGTCTCTGAGTGTGATTCGGACGACGGGATCGATGCCTACCATCTGTTCGTTTACATCCTTCAAATGAGATACCTACTGTAGTATACGTGTCGTCAATGTTTTGTTGTTGTTGTTGTTCTAACTCATCTCAGAGGTTCCAGGACGGAGGAACGAGAGGTTTTACGACTGCTGTAAGGAGCCATACCCTGACATTACCTTCACGTTGGTGATGAGGAGGAGAACGCTATACTACGGCCTCAACCTGCTCATCCCCTGCGTCCTCATCTCCACCCTCGCCCTACTGGTGTTTCTATTGCCTGCTGACTCGGGGGAAAAGATCTCTTTGGGTAACACACACGCATAACGTATTGAAATGTGAACACGCGTCCCCTCTGAGCTCGAGGTCCGCTTTCGTTTCCTGTATTTTCGCAAGACACCAGATGAATTAAACTCCAACACCTGAGTCTATTAGCGTTCCGCGGCGCGGCGCCGACCTTGCAAATTGGACAGGTTTCGCCGCTTCCCGCAGAGGGAACCGCACTGGGTTCTTTGGTCAGCGCAGAAATGGACTATAAAAGGATATGACTTTGGTGTTTTTCATCGAGCACCAGGTAATAATTCGCCACTTTAGCGCTTTAATGGACTACCAGGTTCCATCTGAGGTAAATCAATTTACCCGGTCAGATGTTTTATTCTGTCGAGATGTTCGTTATTTGGCATCAAGGGTCTAATTTGCATACGAAAAAGCCTTTATCCCTTACTCACGACCTTGTCGCTACTCGTACACAATATTTCGTTTCATAATGCAACCGGATTTACCTTATCATTTTTAAACATGGTGCTTATATCAAGCCCAGGCCATGTGACGTGTGATACTTTCTGAAGCATCAAAACATTTGTTTGCATCTTTTCCGGACAAATATTTCATTCATTCATTCATCTTTTACCGCTTTATCCGATCTTCCCTCGGGTCACGGGGAGTCTGTGCCTATCTCAGGCGTCTATGGGCATTAAGGCAGGATACACCCTGGATGGAATACCAACCCATCACAGAATACACACAAACACACACACATTCATACACTAGGGACAATTTTCCAAGGTGCCAATCAACCTACCGTGCATGTTTTTGGACCGGGATGAAACCGGAGAACCCGGAGAAAAAAACCCCTGAGGCACGGGGAGAACATGCAAACTCCACACACACATGGCCCAGTTGGGAATCGAACCCAGACCCTGGACGGTGTGAGGTGAACGACTAAGCCACCATGCCCTTGACAAATATTTGTTTATTAGATTAAATTGTGTATTCAAATCCCCCCCTTCTCAAAGATTCAGGGCATATCATCCAGACTCGATCGGCTTTCTCATTATAACGCACATCTGTATGCTTACCGAGTGCTTACAGTTGTTGTTTGTGCTATAAACCACACAAGCAAGTAGTAACGGTCAAAACAACACTCAATGTAAATTATTTATTCATTTATTTATTTATTATTACACACTTTATTGATCATTCATTCATTCATTCATCTTCTACCGCTATATCCGATCTTCCATCGGGTCACGAGGAGTCTATCTCAGGCGTCTATGGGCATTAAGGCAGGATACACCCTGGATGGAATGCCAACCCATCACAGGACACACACATAACAAACACACACACACACACACACAACACACACACACACACACACATTCATACACTAGGGACAATTTTTCCAAGGTGCCAATCAACCTACCGTGCATGTTTTTGACAGGGGGAGGAAACCGGAGAAAAACCCATGAGGCACGGGTAGAGCATGCACAAGCTCCACACACACATGACCGAGACGGGAATCGAACCCGGCGGTGTGAGGCAAACGTGCTAACCACTAAGCCACCGTGCCTTCAATAAAGGGGGGGCCCTTTATTGATCAAATAAATAGAATATAGCTCTCAATGGTGAGCGCGCCCTCTACAGGCTACCCTTGTAATGACGAGAAAATGAATCCCTCATTTTGTATTATTTTTGTAACCACTGCTCTGGTCTCTGAACATTATTCAGTAGCTTGGCGAGGATTTAGATTTAAACGAGACGGTTAGATAAACATTTCAGCAAAGCGTTTCCGCGGTTAAGGGCCTTGCTCAAGGGCCTTGCTCAAGAGCCCAGCCGTGGCAAATTGGTCATCTGAACCTACGAGCTGAATTAATTTTCATCGCCGTTTTTCATTTAAAATTCAATCTATGAAGGCATTAATGCAGTGTTCACACCTTTCTGATAATGTGTTTTTGTTTTTGTTTTGCTAAGTGAAGTTTCATTTCATGCCATAATTATGTGTTCACAGTGGCTTAACTACATGAGGGGTAAATGTGGTGCTTTGCCATGATTTGGAATTTAATGGGTACAGATGTGGCCCCGGGTACGGGGGGGGGAGGGACCACGGCTCATGAAGCAGCCGTCAGGAAGCATATTATGTGTCTGTGCATAGAGGAAAACACAATGTACTTTCCCAAGAATAGTCCGTATAAGTCCAGAGAGAGAAAGAAAAGCAGTGTATTTCCGTCTCAGGACACGAATGTTTTGTGCCGGCTCAGCGAGCTTAAAATGTTTACACCGTGCACACTAATAGAAATGCCGTCGAAGCAAGAAAAATCTAACGTTTGCATGTTTTTACACTCGATATGCATGAAATGAGGGGATATTTGATTTGGACTCGGGGTCTTGACATTTAATAAGAGTATTTGGATCAACAAAAAAAGTGTAGTTTAGAGATTTACGGGATCCAAATGTCATCGAATACACATTTCTTAGTATTCTTCTTCACTTCAAATCATTTTTAGCATTGCTAAGCTCAGGGTTCGGGTTAAACACATGTCTGTGTCATGCATCTGAAATACTGAATATGGATTTACTGGATACTCACCTTTTTTGTTTGTTTGTTTGTTTTTTAGGAATCACTGTGTTGCTGTCGCTGACTGTCTTCATGCTTCTTGTGGCTGAAATCATGCCAGCGACGTCAGATTCGGTTCCCCTGATTGGTGAGATTTATTTGTATACGTTTATTTGGTGGATTTATTGATTTTTAGATGTCTATATTTATTCGGGCTACTGATCGGAAGGTCAGGGGTTCGAGTCCCGGTATCGCCAAGACACTCTTGGGAATTCTTTCTTAAAATGTACGTTTATTTCTCAGGTATTTTATTTATTTTTTACGATTTAAGTCGTGCTTGTATCATTCTAGCTCAGTACTTTGCCACCACTATGGTCATCGTCGGGCTCTCGGTTATCGCGACAGTGCTCGTGCTGCAATATCATTACCACGACCCAGAAGGTGGGAAGATGCCAAAATGGGTATGTATTATTTTTATATACAAACACAAAGGCATATATATATATATATATATATATATATATATATATATATATATATATATATATATATATATAGATATATATATATATATATATATCTATATATATATATATATATATATATATATACTTGCTGATAATGTGATGTGTTAATTGATTACTCCTCCTCAATCAACTTCCACTAAATAGAATTACCCTATAACCTTGTTCTGATTGAAGTACCGATTCACGGATATCCTGATATTTATGTTTACTGTCATCTCGTAGTGATTTCTAAGGAAAAGAAATTCCCTTAAGGACAAAAGGGAGGGTGTGGCTCAGTGGTCTAAGGCGCTGGGCTGCTGATCGGAAGATCCGGGTTCGAGCCCCGGATATGGCCAAGCTGCCACCCTTGGGTCCTTGAGCAAAACCCTTAACCCTCTGTGCTCCAGGGGTGCCGTATCATGGCTGACCCTGCGCTCTGACCCCAGCTACCAAACAACAAGCTGGGATATGTGAATAGAAAAGAATTTCACTGTGCTGTAATGTATATGTGACCAATAAAGGATATTATTATTATTATTATTATTATTAAAAGCTGAGGCTGCTCAAATCGTCTCTTTACCGCAGGGAGGGGGGGGGGGGGTGCAAACTTTTTAGCACATTGACTTTTAAAATTTGACGGGCCAGCCCCAGATGCGTACATATCAA
>JACRUU010000021.1:9003013-9023013 GCA_030449085.1 Kryptopterus vitreolus
GCGGCCAGCGAGTGTATTATTTTTTAGTCCTTGTGTGTAGATGTGCTTCTTTCATCCAAGTCCGCCATTTTCCTTTAATCGTGCATTTCTCCCCACCTTTAATGTTAATATCAATTTACTTCTTTCACATCTTGCATCTCATAGTCCGTTTTCTTTCTTCTTCTTCATCTTCTCCTCACTGCTGCATCTGCAATGCATTCAACAGCTGGGGTGAATGCACAAAAACAACCGCACCCAAACATTCACCCACACCCTTATAACCAAACACACACACACACACACACACACACACACACACACACACACACACACACACACACACACAATAAGAATCAGTAGTTTGTAATCATTGCTTAGCATGCAGTCCTTCAATGCACATATACTATTCCAATTCAGAGCATGACTATATATATATATATATATATATATATATATATATATATATATATATATATATACTATAATATATATATATATATATATATATGCATGTATGCATGCGTTTATGTAGGTATGTTTGTGCACACTTCACACCTCACACAAAAATCCAATTCGCGTCATTCTAAATGATTTTGTAAAACATATTCCTAATATAATAATTAACATACTATATGAGGGGCACAGTGGCTTAGTGGTTAGAACGTTCACCTCATACCGTCAGGGTCAGGGTTCTATTCCCGTCTCGGCCATGTTTATGTGGAGTTTTTGCATGCCCCCCCCCCCCCCCCCGGGCCTTCAGGGGGTTTTTCTCTGGGTTCTCCGGTTTCCTCCCGGTCCAAAAAAAAAAAACATGCCCTTTAGGTTGATTGGCACCTTGGAAAATTGTCCCTAGTGTATGAATGTGTGTGTGATTGTGATCTGTGTGTGTGTGTGTGTGTGTGTCTTGTGATGTGTGTTGGCATTCCATCCAGGATGAATGCTGCCTTAATGCCCATAGACGCCTGAGATAGCGGATCGGATATAGCGGTAGAAGTGAAGAATGAATGAATGAATGAATGATGATGAATGAATGAATGATAGATAGATATGCATCATCAAAAAAGAAAAAGTAACATTAAAGTATATAGACAAGGACGAGATAAAAAAAAAAACGGCAGAATAAAGTCCTACGGCCGACCAAAGACGTAGCCAAAAAGGAAGCGAACAATAAAACAAGAAAAGTGGGTGATGAAGGGGATAAAGTCGTGTTATGACCAATAAAAAAATGTGCATGGAGATGGGGTTAAGAGAAAAGATGGCAAAAGAGGAAAACAGATGGGAAGGGAAAAGTAGAATTTAAGAACCACACTTCCCAGCCACATACTGACAGACTATAATTTGCATGTTCCAAGAATAGCCAGTAAATGGGAGGAAAAGTTGGGGCAAACATCACAACATACACTCCTCATTCATCAGCCCTCACACTACACACCAATATACAGTATATATTTATATATATATATATGTAGACACACACTTATACAATTCTGCCTATGTTTTTACCTCACTTGTGTAAAAGTGGAAAGTGCAGTGCAAAACAGGACAACACAAAACAGAACAAAAACGTGGACAAAAACAGCAAGAGCACAAAAACTGCAGGTAAAAACAAGTACAAACAGAAACACACAAAAACACACACAAGTGATTATAATAAATTATACAAGCAGGACAATACGCCAAAACAGTGAATCTACTGTATGACGAGACCAATGTGCAAAATAGTGTAATGCAGACAGTGGGGGGGAAGGGGGGTGCACTGATGTACGAAAAAAACCAGCAAGAGGTGTGTTGTGCAGAAAATGCATGTAAACAGTGTAAACAGGGGGAAAAAAACACACGGTAAAAACAGTAAACATGATTAGAATAAACATGTGATGCATACAAGCTTATTTAGTGTGCATTGAATTATGTTGTAGCAGCAGCAGACTTTTGAGTGTGTGTGTGTGTGTGTGTGTGTGTGTGTGTGTGTGTGTGTGTGTGTGTGTGTGTGTGTGTGTGTGTGTGTGTGTGTGTGTGTGTGTGTGTGAGAGAGAGAGAGAGAGAGAGAGAGAGAGAGTTCAGTTCCAGTTCAGGTCTCCCTGTTGATAAGCCTGATGGTTTGAGGGTAGAAAAAAACACTGTTGGACAACCTGGTTGTGCTTCTGTGCCTCTTTCCTGATGGTGTGTGTTGTGTGTGTGTGTGTGTGTGTGTGTGAGGGGTCTGTGGGGTCGTCCACAATGCAGTTAGCTTTGCGGATACAGCGTGCGGTGTAAATGTCCACGATAGAAGGGCGAGAAAGACTCTGATGATCTTCTCTCTATCCGCCGTAGGGTTTTTCCTATCCGAGACTTCCCAAACCAGACAGTGATGCGGCTGCTCATAAAGAATAAAGAGAGAGGAAAATCAATTTCCCCCGCTTATATATAAGCAACGCACGGCCTATCTTACCACGCGCTACATACACGGTCCAGGGTCCGGGTTCGATTCCCGTCTCGGCCATGCGTGTGTGGAGTTTGCATGTTCTCCCCGTGCCTCAGGGGGTTTTTTTCTCCGGGTTCTCTGGTTTTCCTCCCCGGTCCAAAAACATGCACGGTAGGTTGATTGGCACCTTGGAAAATTGTCCCTAGTGTGTGAATGTGTGTGTGTGTGAATGTGTGTGTGTGTGTGTGTGTGTGTGTGTGTGTGTGTGTGTGTGTGTGTGTGTGTGTGTGTCCTGTGATGGGTTGGCATTCCATCCAGGGTGTATCCTGCCTTAATGCCCATAGACGCCTGAGATAAGCACAGGTTCAGTATATTGCACTGGCGTTCAGGTAAAAAGCTAGGATTTTTCTGTAAGGTTTTCCATCCATTCATCCACATCCATCCATCCATTCCATCCATCCATCCATCCATTCCATCCACCCATCCATGAATCATACATCCATTCATCCATCCATCATCCATACATCCATCCATCCATGAATCCATACATCCATTCATCCATCCATCCATGAATCCATCCATCCATCCATCCATCCATCCATGATCATCCATTCATCCATCATCCATTCCATCCATCCATTCATCCATCCATTCATTCATCCATGCTTCCATCCATTTCCATCCATCCATCCATCCATCCATCCATCCATTCATCCATCCCTGAATCCATACATCCATTCATCCATGAATCCATCCATGAATCCATCCATCCATCCATCTCCATGAATCCATCCATGAATCCATCCATCCATCCATCCATCCATCCATCCATCCATACATCCATCCATGAATCCATACATCCATTCATCCATCCATGGATCCATACATCCCTTCATCCATGAATCCATCCATCCATAAATCCATCCATCCATCCATCCATCCATGAATCCATACATCCATCCATGACATCCATTCATCCATCCATCCATCCATCCATGAATCCATACATCCATTCATCCATCCATCCATCCATGAATCCATACATCCATTCATCCTTACATCCATCCACGAATCCATACATCCATTCATCCTTATATCCATCCATGAATCCATACATCCATCCATGAATCCATATATCCCTTCATCCATGAATCCGATACATCCATGAATCGATACATCCATTTCATCCATAAATACATAAATCCCTTCATCCATCCCTCCATCCATCCATGAATCCATACATCCCTCCATCCATCCATCCATCCATCTCCCTCAGGCAAGTACTAGTATCTACTAATCCTGCATTGTGTTGTACTGTTGTCGTACCTACACACTTGCCCTAACGCTGGAGAAACCGCACGGCCACATTTCCATCACTTCACGCGCCTACATTTCCTTTTTCCGTTATACGTTATAAAGCGGAGATTGTGTGCCAATCTTTTTTTTTTTTGCTTCGTGGTGCACCAGCGTATGTCTGACATACACAAAACCTCTCCCTCTCCAAAATCCACAAACCTTTTGCTATGGCAATCGGACTCAAAACATCATATTAAGCCGCCCGAGTGGCATAACATTTAATTGCGCTGAATTGTTATTTATATAACCTTTTTTTTTTCACACAATCATCAGTATGTGGATTTCTATGCTGCTCGTTTCGTAGCAGCAGACGTCCTCTCTTCCCCGTGTGGGAGTATCGCAGGCGAAATATATTCAAAGGACCTGCTGTCTTTGCCATTGCACACTAGTAGGTAATAAATACACGAATAAAAGGGATCAACTAAATAAAAGACCAAGAATTAAAGGGAACAGAAAAATGGGCATTTTTAAATAATTGACCATTAACTTCAATAAATATATATTTATATATTCATTCATTCATTCATCTTCTAGCCGCTTTATCCGATCTTTCCTCGGGTCACGGGGAGTCTGTGACTATCTCAGACGTCTATGGGCATTAAGGCAGGATACACCCTGGATGGAATGCCAACCCATCACAGGACACACACACACACACACACACACACTACACACACACACATTCATACACTAGGGACAATTTTCCAAGGTGCCAATCAATCTACCGTGCATGTTTTTGGACCGGGGGAGGAAACCGGAGAACCCGGAGAAAAAACCCCTGAGGCACGGGGAGAACATGCAAACTCCACACACACATGGCCGAGACGGGAATCGAACCCGGACCCTGGAGGGTGTGAGGCGAACGTGCTAACCACTAAACCACCGTGCCCCTTATATTTATATATTACAATATATATTTAAATATATAATGTAATGTATATTTAGTGTGTATTTAGTAAATCACACTTTTGATTTGAATATAAATTGTATGGAGAATGTGTGCGTTCTCACGTAAATATATTATAATATTTAAAGTCAATCCTGATTATTATTATTATTATTATTATTATTAATATATAGTTTTATCATTTTGATTTCTTGGCTTTGTATTTGAAATGAGTTCATTATTTCTAGATAGAATAGTTGATGTTACTGCAACATTTTTGTATCTTGCAGGTAAAACATTATTTTGGCAGAAATTATTAATCGATAATTAATTATTGGTTTGAAAAATATTTTTTTTTTGGGGGGGGGGGGGGGGGTGGGAATCACTTTTAACAGCCACGGTGGTTTAGCGGTTAGCATGTTCGCCTCACACCTGCAGGGTCGGGGGTTCGATCCCCGCCTCTGCGGTGTTTGTATGTGTGTGTGGAGGGGGGAAGGGGGGGTTCTCCGGGTTCTCCAGGTTCTCCGGTTTCCTCCCCGGTCGAACAACATGCCTGGTAGGATGTTTGGCACATTTTGAAAATTGTCCCTAATGTGAGTGTGTTCGCCCTGTGAAGGGTGTGTCCTTGTGTCCTGCCTTGTTGCCTGAAGACACCTGAGATAGGCACAAGGTTCCCCACGACCCAAGGAAGGGGGGTTCGGATAAAGCGATAGAAGATGGATGAATGAATGAAATCTCTTTTATTCATTCATTCATTCATCTTCTACCGCTATATCCGATCTTCCCTCGGGTCACGGGGAGTCTGTGTCTATCTCAGGCGTCTATGGGCATTAAGGCAGTATACACCCTGGATGGAATGCCAACCCATCGCAGGACACACACACACACACACACACACACACATTCATACACTAGAGACAATTTTCCAAGGTGCCAATCAACCTACCGTGCATGTTTTTGGACCGGCGGAGGAAACCGGAAAACCCGGAGAAAAACCCCCTGAGGCACAGGGAGAACATGCACAAACTCCACACATACATGGCCGAGACGGGAATCGAACCCGGACCCTGGCGGTGTGAGGCGAACGTGCTAACCACTAAACCACCGTGCCCCCTTTGATGTAATACTTATGATGCCCAAATATATTTCAGAGCTTTTATGCAACATGAAAATGCTTTTTTTTTCCCACAGTCCCTCAAAATTGCACCTAAACACTTACAGATCTCAGTGGATGACGCAACACCCAGACCTGAATTGAAGCTGTAACTTTGGAGGCAGTTCCAAATGTAGAGAGAGGGGGATAAAAACCCACACACTCCACACTATCGATTCTCCACCGTCGTAAACATGCGTAAAAATCCCCCGGAGTCCTGATAGGTGTTTTGAATATTTATTCCTAAAAGTATTGCGATTGCATCATCATCTATGATTGTTTTACATTTTTCCCCCCCCATCACTTTATAACATGAACGCTCGCCCCGGTGCATCTTCCTCGTTACGCTTGCTTGAAGATTTAAAAATAAATAAATAAATAAATATGTCTGTCCTTGAAGGTAAAATAAACGACTTTTTGCAAGGTAATTCGTCAGAAGTGGCTTGCAAATAAATAAATAAATAAATAAATAGAGTGATGAAATATAGTTTAAGTATACGTTTGCGTTTCCTACAGACGAGGCCGTAGAACAGGGGTGTCAAACTCCATTCCTGGAGGGCCGCAGCCCTGCGGTGTTTTGTTCCAACCCTGCTCCAATATACATACCATGTAGTTTTCAAATAAGCCTTAATGACTTGATTATTTGGATCAGGTGTTTTTAATTATGCTTGAGTTTAGTTAAGTTAGTTTGACACCCCCTGGTTTGGAGCCAATTACAACAACAACAAAAAAGGCTAGTAAAAATATTTTCCCACAAAATCATATTTATTAGCAGAAGATGAAGGAAGGTAGGAGAAATTCTTAGCACACTTTGAGGAAGCTCGCAAATATTAAGTTCTAGAAGGGCAGAGTTTTAGCTTCAACCATAATTAAAACACACCTGATCCAACTAATCAAGTCATTAAGGCTTATTTGAAAACTACATGAGAGGCACGGTGGCGTAGTGGTTAGCACATTCACCTCACACCGCCAGGATCCGGGTTCGATTCCCGGCTCGGCCATGTGTGTGTGGAGTTTGCATGTTCTCCCCGTGCCTCAAGGAGGTTTTTCTCCGGGTTCTCCGGTTTCCTCCCGGTCCAAAAACATGCACGGTAGGTTGATTGTCACCTTGGAAAATTGTCCCTAGTGTATGAATGTGTGTGTCAATGTGTGTGTGTGTGTGCCCTGCGATGGGTTGGCATTCCATCCAGGGTGTATCCTGCCTTAATGCCCATAGACGCCTGAGATAGGCACAGACTCCCCGTGACCCGAGTGAAGATCGGATAAAGCGGTAGAAGATGAATGAATGAATGAATGAAAACGACATGGTATGTATATTGGAGCAGGTTTGGAACAAAACACTGCAGGGCTGCGGCCCTCCAGGAACCGAGTTTGACACATGTGCCGTAGAACAATTTAAACTATAACTATATAAAATATCCGAAAACGGGTTATTTATGCCGTCCCGAACGAGGAGACTCGTGCTCGTATCTGCCTGGTTTCAGCAGTCAATGTTCTTTTTATAGCCTGCACCACCACAACACACACAGTCTACACCCCTGCAGTGGTTGAAGGCACCAATGTTGTGAAGACCATGTGCGCAGCGTTAAGCGCAACCAGATGCTGAAAGGCACCTCAGTCCACTCCACTGTTTTAGCTGCCTAGGTAATATTATGTAAATGTATATGAAAATAAAGATAAAAAGGAAAAAAAAAGGTTTTATCAGGTTATTTATGCTGGAAATGATTGATTATTAATTATTAATCATTAAAGAAAAAAACCTATCCAGATAAACGGCGAAATTATTTTGTAATTTCATCACAAAATAAACGTAACAGTGATCCTTTACAGTTACTGCGGGGGAAAAAAAACGTGTAATTAAATTACAGTTACTTTTGAAAAGGTTGACGATTATAAATATAAAGACTAGCGCCTAATATAACCCCCCAAAACACACACACACACTTTTTTTTTTAGAACCAACTTTTTCCGTGTGGACAAATTAAAAGTCATCAAAAAGTAATCAAACGTAATCACTTTTATAAAGTCATTGAAAAGTGACACTACTTATTACTTTATTTTGAATAGAGTGTTTTTGTACTCTGTAATCTACTAGGTTTCCAAAGTAAACCTTCCCAACACGGGATATAAACATGTGCCATTCCGAAACCCTGTTGGTTTGGACGAGATCCGTCGCACCTGCACACGACACGAATCGCGTGACAATCCAGCCAGGACAAAAACCAGCGTTAATAAAAAAAACAACAAAAAAGATGATTTCTTCATTCATTCATTCATCTTCTACCGCTTTATCCGATCTTCCCTCGGGTCACGGGGAGTCTGTGTCTATCTCAGGCGTCTATGGGCATTAAGGCAGGATACACCCTGGATGGAATGCCAACCCATCGCAGGACACACACACACACACATTCACACACACATTCATACACTAGGGGCAATTTTTCCAAGGTGCCAATCAACCTACCGTGCATGTTTTTGGACCGGGGAGGAAACCGGAGAACCCGGAGAAAAACCCCCTGAGGCACGGGGAGAACATGCACAAACTCCACACACACACTCACATGGGCGAGACGGGAATCGAACCCGGACCCTGGAGGTGTGAGGCGAACGTGCTAACCCACTAAGCCACCGTGCCCCCAAATGAAGCTACAATAGGGAGTTCTATAGAGAGACGTTTGTATAAATTAGCAATCATGCTAACGCTAACTTTCTTCCATTTTTTCCCCCTCACATTACTTTTATACTCGAGTTAAAAAAGCTTGAGTTGATTCTTCCACAGAAGTCTTTTTTTTTGACACCAGTGCTTACATTTTTCATATTTCCCTAATTAGTACCACATCTTAAAGGTTTGAATGTCTTGTGACTGTTTTTTTTCTCTCTCTCTTTTACCCATCTGTTCATTTTCACAACAGATTTTTAGCTCCACACTGAGAACTCTCTGATCATTCCATCTGGCCATGTAGGAGGGAAAAAAAAGATTATAAATAAATGTCCTCTCCATCGAGCCTCCTTGATTCGATGCTAATTGACCTCTAGGTTTTTTTGTGTGTGTGTGTGGGGGGGGGATTCAAGGAGAGTCATCAGATTGAAATTGCTCCTCTCTTCTATAGTCTCTGCGTGGTTGCGTCGTGAGAAAAGCGCAAATGATGTCGTAGCTGCGTTTTAGTAAAAACAGTCCTCGGAGTACAAGGGAGGCCCTCAGCGTGTCCCTGTGGAGCACCGGTACCGAGTGTGGAGAACGCTAATCCTGACCACCTGTGGTCTGCCCATCAGGAAGTCCAGAATCCTGTTACACAGGTGACTGGTAAATCCCAGCTCCATCAAATTGACTATGAGTTTGGTAGGACGATACATTTGAAAGCGGAGCTAAAATCAATAAACAGAATGTGCACTGAGGTGTCTGATTATGATAGAAACCCAAGCCCCCCCCCCCCCCCCCCCCCCCCCCCCCCCCCCTCCACCCCAAACCCCACCCCCCAAACCCCAGCCCCAGGTGTGTTGAGGGCATAGTGTGTTAGCCGTGGTACTTCTGACATCACTGGATCCATTATTTATATAAAAAAGTAAATAAATAAAAGACTTTTGGTGAGAATGTTGAAATGGTTATAACATGTCTACGAGAGATTCGCAGGAATTTGATTTGCTGCTCGAAGAACTTCATTATCACTGGGGCCAATTTTGCAGGACGATAGAAACAAGACGGAACAAGCCGAGCTAAAAGCTACACGCTATCTAAGAAAGGAAATGAAAGCGTTTCTTTCTTTATTTCTTTTTTTGGGAGGGGAAAAAATGTCTTTATTTTGCATTGAAAGATTAAAAGTCTTTACAAGTCTTTGCACATTAGACTATAAATCTGAAAGTAAGAACATTGTAGAAATGAGGCAGATAGAATGCAAATTTTACGACTCCTAAAGACTGAACAAAAACATCCTTATATCAAGAATCTTAAGAAAAGGGTGCGTTTTCTGGTCAATAAATGTTTGTGTTTATCAGAAAGGGTGCTAGCTCAGTGGTTAAAGGTATTGGACTCTGGACCGGATGGTTGCAGGTTCAAATCCCAGCTCCCACTAAACTCCCACTATAGTATTAAATACTGTGAAACTGGGCTTTGTGTAGTTAAATCCTCTTTTATTTTATTGACTCAGTATTCAATCACTCGTACCAATTCATGTTTGTTTACCGCACTTAAGATTTAATACACTTTATCTAGATTTAAGAGAGGGCATTTTTTTTTTTACAGATCAAAACAAATCGGGCAAAAGCAAGAGATAAGGTGCGAGGTGGTGTAGCCACGTGGTTAAGGTGTTGGACCGGAAGATCACAGGTTCAAACCCCACCACCACCACCAAGCTGCCACTAGTGGGCCCTTGAGCGAGGCCCTTAACCCTCAATTGCTCAGTTGTAAGTTGTTCTGGATAAGAGCGTCTGCCAAATGTAACTGTGTAAGAGTGTAAGAGCCAAGCTACCGTATGACGGATAACACAATTACGGTAGAACAAACAGGATAGGTCGCGTGAAATGATGGTCTGGTGAACCGCAAGAACATCAAAGAGTAAGAGCAAGGACAAGGTGCGAGGCTTCCCAAACCCGAGACATGTGGACGTTGGGTAAATATACACTTCTACCATGGAGGCATGACAAACGTCTCAGGTGGAACTAATCAGGGAGGGGGAGGCGTTCCAGACATGCTGAGGAGCAGCACAGCGACTTTTCTAACAATTAACTGTAACAGATGCTATAATTCTATACACTTCTGTCAAAATCTCTCCCGTTAATACAAATGATTGATCATTTATTATTTATTTCAATATTAAATTCTTGTTCATTTCACTAAATGTTTTTAGTGTTTGTTTTTAGTAATTGTTAAATATGGGACGTGGCTCCTTTAAGAACTATGTTCCGGTTCTGCTTACCCATATAAGCTGGTGATACATTTAATTGACATTACAGTAATAGTGAGGAGCTCACTCCTGTTGCGAATGCGCGATATATATTCTGTATCTCGTGTATATATTTATCATTCCTCACTTACTCACTATATACCGTTTACATGTTTACATATGCAAATGAGCCTATATTCTACATATTGCATACACTTAGCACTGCTCATTCACTGTATTACCTCCCATTTTTTTTACTGTTTATACATACAATTTACCATATATTTATATATTTGCATATATATGCAAATTATTGTTATATACTAATTATTGCACTGTGAATTGCACTTCTGGTTGGATGCTAACTGTATATACACATGTGCAGTGACAATAAAGTTGATCTAATTTTTTTTTATGTGTGTGTGTGTGTGTGTGTGTGTGTTTTTGTGTGTGTGTGTGTGTGTGTGTGTGAAACATCTGTACTCTCCTTGGCAGCTGGTAATACTTAGCTGCAAGTTATTAAAGCCTAAGTGCTGTAATGTGTGAGATCAGGACCTTGTGCTCTCCCAGAGATCCCTCCTCAGTCCCGCAGGCCTCCAAGGCTGTCCGATCTGAGATCAGATTTCCCCGCCGTCTTACTGAACTCGTCTATGTGCCATGAGGCCAAAACACACATCAGATTTTTCCCCCTCGCGTTCCCAGGACGCCGCTGAACGTGTAGTAACAGTGTTACGGCCACCAAGCTTTGTGAATTTTCGCTGTTATTGCGCTGTCGGATGTCGTCGCTCTGCTTTAGCGCATGGCCTACGTGTGCTTTTTTTGCGCCGCGGTTGCGCTTCAGCTGACTGGGACGCCGCACGCTATTTTAAAATCCCCCACCAAGCTCTGTTAGGCTTTTGGTAAAGAAAAAAAAAAAGAGAGAAAAGAGAAGGCAGAAAACACAAGGCAGGAAACCAAACAGACCCAAGGAGTCACAGGAAAGTTCCCTCCGACAGGGCAATATTTATATTCTTCTCTCTCTCTCTGTGTGTGTGTGTGTGTGTGTGTGTGTGTGTGTGTGTGTGTGTGTGTGTGTGTGTGTGTGTGTTTTCTTGCATTCTAAATACTCAGACAAATGTGAATTTCAGCTACAAAATCCAAGTGATCACATGCTGTGTGTGTGTGTGTGTGTGTGTGTGTGTGTGTGTGTGTGTGTGTGTGTGTGTTGTGTGTGTGTTGTGTGAGTGTGTGGGTGTGTATAGGTACACATGCATGCAATACAACACACACACACACACACACACACACACACAAATGAGGAACTCCTGTTCCCAACCTCATAATTTCAGGGGTCCAAAGACAATATATATGGAACCCATAGCCAAATTGATAAAACAATATAAAATATAATAGATGAGTCTAATCTCCATACTGAAAAACAATGTAGTAATATGATTATTATAATTTTTTATTACATGTTTATATACACAGGGGGGGGGTACATACACGTGTCATTAAAATAATTCATATTACTACATTTACTGGTGTAAAGAGTGTAAAAGTACACAATGCAATTTCAGGACGGTTAGGAAAAAGAAAGTTGTTTGTCTTTTTTTTTTTTTTACAGAGATAGTTTTTCTTATTTTATTTTCCTCTTTAACAACGAGTTCTTTAAGAATGAGAGAGAGGAAGAGAGAGAGAGAGATGTTGGTGTTAACTCCCTGTGGTGTTTCTCGTTTTACCGCTTTCTTCTCCTGTAAATCAAATTCAGCTCGTGCCTTGACCCATACATCCCATAATAATAATAAGGTTATCAGGAAATGATACAGCTTTGTGTATATATATATATATATATATATATATATATATATATATATATATATATATATATATTAATATACAATATATACATATACAGGTAGATAGATTATATTATATATATATATATATATGTATATTATATAATATATAAACGAGACACACCATGTGAAAATGTGTGAAAAGTGAGGCTGTCAATAGATTTAAATATTTAGTTGCGATTAATCGCATGATTGAGTTGACCTCGTGATTAATCGCACGTTTTCAATGTACCATAAATGATTACTTGTCATGTTTGCAATACTCTAACTAACTCTACCAGATGTTATATTTATATACATTTCACTCAAAATCTGTCAGTTTAATAAAATTGTTGATTATTGAATATTTACATGTACAGCATTTAGCAGACGCCCAAAAAATGACCTACAAAAAGTGCTTTAAGTTTCCAGCTAAGAAAAAAGTAAACTCTTATTGATTACAAACTTACAAAAGAAGAAACCTTAAACTCGGTTGTTTTTTTAATGAAAATTAGAATTTTGCTCGTTATTTTAACATGAATTCATTGTTCATTTCAATGTTTTTAGTGTTTGTTTCAAATACGGTACGTTTCTCCTTTAAGAATTATGTTCCTGTTTTTGTTGCTTCCCCATTTAAACTGGTGATAGCGGCTCATACCTGTTACCTGCAGCCAGGAGGCGTAATTCAGGGGCAGCGTGAAATGGATGCTCGGTGTTTTTATTTGTTAATAAAACACATTTATTGCCTTTTATATTCCATCCTTACATTATAAGCGGCAAGCGAGTCTGAGGAAAAGGTCAATGCTAAAATTGCCAGAGTTGGCCGTGGACTTAAATGTCTTTATTCATTTGTTCGTTGTTTGTCCGGGTTTCGTTCACTTCTCCCTCGAAGGAGCAGATCTCTCACACAGTAATGCACGCTGTGCTAGTCGCATGCTAATAACAGAAGTGTCGTTAAAGCGAATTTGCGTTAATAGCGCGTTATTAACAGCCACTAAAAGTAAATATATATATATATATATATATATATATATATATATATATATATATATATATGCGCTAATGAGGACCTTCTATTGACATAAGCAGCCCTAACCCTTAACCATTAACCTCTGTAGCCAAGAGGAAACTGTTTTGCTCTTTTGGTCAAAAACGGCTGTTTTTGTTTTTAAAAATGCCTCCACAAGCACAAAATTCCTATCCTTGTGCAGATATGCAGATATTTGTTCCTGACCAGAATATAAAAACATGACCACACAGTCTCTCTCTCTCTCTCTCACACACACACACACACACACACACACACACATATATATATATATATACAAGGACCTATATGGGAGCATTAAGGGCCCCTTAATGAATACATAGAAGAGCACAAACCACAAATGGAAAGATAGGGGGATAAAGACAGAATGAGATGGAGTAGTAGCATCTGGCCTGCAGATATGTCGGGGCACTGTGGTCTCTCCTTGAATCTGCATTTGCACACACACACACACACACACACACCACACACACACACACACACACACACACACACACACACACTCATAAAGGCATATCATCCTACCTCAGATTCCTCCACAAAAGGACAAGACTCATGTGCTAAGCATAAATCCAAAGACACATGACCAAGTAGACACACACACACACCTTGCATACCTTCAGCATAGTTGTGACCATATGTTAAACACAAGTCAAGGTCTGTGTGTTTTATGTGTGAATACCATTTTTTTTTTTTTTTTTTTTTTTTCATTTTTTTTTTTTTTTTTTTTTTTTTCTTTTCTTTTTGTAACCAGTGATTCGAGGGGCATATCATATCCAGGCTTGAGCTCCCTCAGGGTGCAGCTTGACAAGTACCGAGAATTTCACACAGTCATAATTATACAGCGTCTTTCTACTGCTTACACAACCGTACATCACGGCAGGTAGGAAGAAAAACATTTTAACAATCCAAAAAGAAATGTACAATAGCATTTTTGTTTGCAAAAAATTTTGCATTTCTTATTTTCCATATCGTTATTAGTATGCTATATAGAATATTATCTCCAGTGATGTTTATTATATGCATTTCTCTTTTGTTCCAATCAAAATATTTTTTTTTATATTTATTTTTAAAAAATGCAATTTTTTTTTTCAATTTTTTTTTTCAATTTTTTTCCAATTTGTTTGCAATTTTTTTTCAATTTTTTTTTTTTTTTCCAATTTTTTTTCCAATTTTTTTTCCAATTTTTTTTAACATTTTTACATTTTTTATTTTTTATTGAAATTTCTTTCACATTTTCTCTCAATTTTCTTTACATTTCTTTTCAATTATAATCAGCAAAGACAGAGCAATTGTTTTTTTCATCTTCTTTTAATCCATATACGTCATACAAA
Organism: Kryptopterus vitreolus; assembly: GCA_030449085.1. Taxonomy (NCBI): domain Eukaryota; kingdom Metazoa; phylum Chordata; class Actinopteri; order Siluriformes; family Siluridae; genus Kryptopterus; species Kryptopterus vitreolus. Next base: position 9,017,868 of record JACRUU010000021.1, read on the forward strand.
ACGTAATACATATACATATAAATATATATATATATATATATATATATTTTTTTTTTTTAATATATATATAAACATATATGTACATATATATGTACATTTGAATATCTTTGTAAAAAAAATTGCAATGTAGTTTCAAAATACAACATGTTTTAACGGAGAAAAAGCCTACTGAAGTGTCTTAAGGTGCAAAAATACAACATATAGGCCCTGATATTGCCGTCGTGTCATGTCTCATATCTCTCCGGCCCGTCATTTGGGATTCTTTTCATGATCTGGCTCCCATTGAATATCCCTGTTGTATGCAGTCGTCCCTCCGCTATCACACGTTCACTCAGGTTGTTTATTATTCCACACATCCCTCAGGTCTGTTTATCTTCTGGCTCTCCACAATGAGACTGTCTTTAAATTCCACTCTACTTAATAATCCATATTTTTCCTTTGTGTTCCTCTCTCTCTCTCTCTCTCTCTCTCTCTCTCTCTAGGTTGAGTTATACATGCATCTGATATATCGGACCTGCCCGATTTTTTTCCCCAGCATGCCTCTGGATGGTGTTCTCTTTGATTGGAGGCCACTCTCCTGGGATGTTCCTCATCTACAGCCTGGGGAGGCAAAAAAATTATGGCGCCACTGGCGTTTGAGAGGATGGTTTGGGACTCAACCGACCCCAGGCTGCAGTTACATTGCGTCTGATCCTCATCAACATCAGTTCACGGTAATTAACGGACATTTTGGGCGTCACCCCGATGAGGATGGGTTCCCTCGGCGAAGGTTTCGTCCTTCTTCCACCTCAGTGAGTTCAACATTAAAGATCATCATTTTTACTGCTGGGAATGTTACTAAAAATGTCTTAGCCCTGTTTAATAATGTCACACTGGATACCGTTTAAAGTGCTCTAAATTAGATGGCTGCCTTCTACAATTCACCAAATGAATAAGACCTAAAAGCCAAGTGTGATCGTCTCTTATTATTATTATTATTATTATTATTATTATTATTATTATTATTATTATTATTATTCATTCATTCATTCATCTTCTTCTGCCGCTTTTTATCCGATCTTCCCTCGGGTCACGGGGAGTCTGTGTCTATCTCAGGCGTCTATGGGTATTAAGGCAGGATACACCCTGGATGGAATGCCAACCCATCTCAGGACACACACCACACACACACACACACACACACACACACACACACACACACACACACACACACACACATTCATACACTAGGAGACAAATTTTTCCAAGGTGTACCAATCAACCTTTTGGATGCTTTTGGACAGGGGGGAAGAAACCGGAGAAAGAACCCGGAGAAAAACCCCTGAGGCACGGGGAGAACATGCAAAACTCCACATAGACACACATAGCCAAGACAGGAATCGAACCCGGACCCCAGAGGTATGAGGCGAACGTGCTATTATTATTATTATTATTATTATTATTATTATTATTATTATTATTATTATTATTATGCCACACCAAAATCTCCGGTTACAACAACTGCTGCTAATTAGCACATAATAAGTGATTACACAGTGTGAGTAAATAAAACAAACTTAAATCTGCACAAGCTGTCCAATAAGATAACAGGATAAAATTGACCTCAAATGACCTCTACCTTTGTATATTGTACTGCCATATAGACTAAAAGCCTCCCAGACTGCAACAGCTAAAGGAGGAGGAAAGGGGAGGGGTTATGCTAATAAGAAATATATAGAACAGATTGTATGCGCTTTGTCAGTTTTAGAGTTATTGATGTCTTGTCTGCTTTTTTCCGTGAAAGAAGGAAGAATGCAGGCATTTTCTGCTTTATTGAGATGGAGGCGGGTCAAATTTTGGGGGCTGAAAGAGCATTTGGGCTATTCTTTTTCTTTTTTTCTTTTTTTCTTTCTTTTGAAAGGTAAGTCTTGGACCAGCGCCAGATGTTTCACATGTGCTGGGGTTGGAGATAAAAAAAAAAGAAGAGAAAAAGTGATTTCAAATGGATTCTTTATGCTTTTAAAAGCAAGTGCAAGGCTACGGAGTCATCCACGTAGAATAGGGGGCCCATTAAAATGGATTTTCTGCCTTTAAAAAAAAAAAAAAAAAAAAAGTGTGTATAGAGTGTATTTAAAGATGACCTAGAAGTACAGAAGGGAACGAGGGAGAATACGGGCTATAAAAGTGATAAAAAATGATATTAAAAAAAGCCATTACACACAGAAAGTTTATTTTGTATGATTATTTTATGGCAAATTAAAAATAATTGTTTTTTTTTTGTTTTGTTTTTTCCCTGAGAATATCCTGCATTTAGTTAGAATTGATGTTTTAGGGTATTGTAATATTATCTACTGTTACAGGGTAAGGTGGAGCAGTAAAGTGCGCCACACCGCACAGCGCTATTTGTGGGTAATACAACCCTTATTCAACTCTCCTTCATTTGCAAAACACTACAAAGGAACAAAACTCTAAACCCAACAAAGCGAGGTGCAAATTATGCGGAGTGTGCCGAGCCGGCCCGGAGTGAAACCCGCCGTAAAATTGATCCTTTTTTTTCCCCCCTCTTGAGTGATGACAAAGGACACATGAAAGTGAAAGAGCGAAGACATGTGCCACTCTAGTGAAGCGAGAGGCGGCACAATAAATGAGGTTTTTACCCTAATGAATTGAGAAGCGCCAGGCTGTAGGTGAGGTGGATTGGGGGTTGAAGTTACGAGCAACTGTATGTTAAAATAAGTTTAATATATTGTTTTTATGGCGGGTAAAGAGTGACGGAATCGAAATATTGGCACGGGAGCATCTAAATACGACAATTAAATGATAGTTATAACGGTTATGGTGGTATTATCAGTTATAACCTTGTGTACAATTGAATTTCAGCTTTCCGAAAGCAACGCGAGTAATGGAAAGAATACATGTTCTATTTAGCAAAACATTCCAGCAAAATATTTATACGGTACAACCGGGAGGTGGATATTTAGTGTTTAGATCGCGAATGATTCAGTTTGCTGCAATGGAAACCAAACAGTTTAGATAATCTATCAGCACTTTTCACATGCAACTGTTTATTTTCCATCTTTTTTCTTTTCTTTTTTTTATTGCGTCCAGGCTAGAAAACGAGTCTTGCTTGGATTATGATATGAAAACTATAGACTATGATAAGATTATTGAATAGGGCTTATTATTGTTGTTATTATTATTAGTAGTAGTAGTAGCATTTCAAATAAACTTGTATTGCATTTTATTTGCATAACACTTTTACCAATGGCTTCACAAAACTACATAACAATAATGTTTAGCGTCATAACGCTTTATCCGATCTTCCCTCGGGTCACGGGGAGTCTGTGCCTATCTCAGGCGTCTATGTGCATTAAGACCCTGGATGGAATGCCAAGCCATCGCAGGACACACACATTCACACACACATTCATACACTAGGGACAATTTTTCCAAGGTGCCAATCAACCTACCGTGCATGTTTTTTGGACCTGGGGAGGAAACCGGAGAACCCGGAGAAAAACAACCTGAGGCACGGAGAGAACATGCACAAACTCCACACACACATGGCCGAGACGGGAATCAAACCCGGACCCTGGCGGTGTGAGGCGAACGTGCTAACCACTAAACCACCGTGCCCCCTTATTCATTGAAATTGTTACTGAAAAATAATGGTATTAGGATTAAGCCTTGAGGTGTACCCGATTTAAAGGGGAACACGTCCAAATCTTGTTCTTGAGTCAAAATCTCCACAGTAACCTCATGGATCTGTGAAATCCATATATATCTGAGGTAAATTCATTTATATTGACAGCTTTCCAGATATTTATTGTACTTTACTATTTACTATTTATTGTTTTTGTTTTTTTTACGAAAAAACTAGCGATCATTTGTTTTTCCCTGCTGGAGCTCCCCGATGCATCCTGGTTATAGCAGAGCCGAAGACAAAAAACATGCGGCTGTAATAGTAAGGAAATGGAGAGCAGTAAAATGCGTTTTTGTTTTCCACTTAAATGCCGGATCGGAGTGTGACAGAAGGACGTTAAGGGTAAGACAAAGAAAGATCGGAGTCATAAATCGCGGCCCTTTTCAGTAATGATGGTAATAGTGAATGGAGAAGTGTGCCACGCGGGGGGGGGGGGGGGGGCGGGGGGGGGGGGGGGGGGGGGGGTCGATGGGAGGAGTGATGTGTATTACATTGGCTTTATCCCAGCAAGTGCAGGGGATAGACTGTCATTCAACGCATCTGTTTACTGTAAATGATTGCAAGGCAGACCACACACACACACACACACACACACACACACCACACACACACATATACACACACACACACACACACATCTCCCACACACACAGACACAAAACGGTAATTGTAGTGGGCTTTTAAATCAATGTTTACTTGCTTTTACTCTGATGACTATGTCAACCACCGTTAGCTACACAAATCTAGAGCGGGCTTAGATTCCTGTCTTTTTTGGTTGCTTTTCGTTTTGAAGTCAGTCATTCAAGCAAAGAGGGTTTCCTTGGGAGGTCATATCATTTCTAGTATATATATATATATATATATATATATATATATATATATATATATATATATATAAACATATAGATAAATAATATAATCTATAAATATTTCAAAGGGATGTTTGTGCAGTAGACTGCCTAAGTGTCATATTTCCTGGTATCTCTATGCTTCTACATATACTCGCTCTCTATATCAGGGGTCGGAAACCTTTACCACTGAAAGAGCCATTTGGACCCCCACAGTAAAGGAAAACACATCAGGGCTGTATGCTGGGGCTCTGGCGGGGTGTCGCGCGTTGGGGGTTGTGACGCATATTAAGAACGACAAATAATTTGAAGACGTTTGATTTCAATGTTTACAAGATCACCATCTTCAAATTTAGAATTACATTTTAAAAAACGACCGAACTCAAATAGAATATGTTTTGAATTAAATACTTAATTATTAAATGATTAAATATTAAATAAATATTAAATATTAAATCAATTATTAAATATGTTAATTCTTTTCAAAAGCGCTATATATATATACTGTGTATGTGATATATATATATATATATATATATATATATATATATATATATATATATATATATATATATATATATATATATACAGTACCGTGCAAAAGTTTTAGGCAGTT
>JACRUU010000021.1:9025513-9028013 GCA_030449085.1 Kryptopterus vitreolus
ACAGACTCCCCCGTGACCCGAGGGAAGATCGGATATAAAGCGGTAGAAGATGAATGAATGAATGAATAATAATAATAATAATAATAATAAAGTGTTGTGGGTTTATATTTTCCAGAGGGAAGTCTGGACTATGCTCCCCATATAAAGAGGATTCGGGACATTGTACTGTCATGAATGTTAATATTTAACATGGTATCTCGGGCCTGTAGAGTCTATGTAGCTTTTTTTATTTTTTTATTTCTCGGAGCTTTGCACAGTCTGACCTTGGAGTGAATTTCCTGGAATGTCCAATGCCAGGAAGATTGGCTGTCTTGACACTTTTTCCCACTTGTGAATAATCTTCCTCACTGCAGAGTTATGGACTTTAAATTGTTTGCAAATGGCCTTATAACCTTTTCCCAATTGCTTCTCTAAGGTCATTTGCTGATGGCTTTCCTCTTTGGCATTGTGTCAACACAATCCGGAATTGTCCAGACCAGAAAACTACTAATAATATGGCTTTTATACAATGCAAAAGGCAATGCAAAAGGCATTTGATTAGCAGCACCTGTGTGTGATTTAACTGCATAAATAAAATATTCATTCATTCATCTTCTACCGCTTTATCCGATCTTCCCTCTGGTCACGGGGAGTCTGTGTCTATCTCAGGCGTCTATGGGTATTAAGGCAGGATACACCCTGGATGGAATGCCAACCCATCGCAGGACACACACACACACATTCACACACACATTCATACACTAGGGACAATTTTTTCCAAGGTGCCAATCAACCTACCGTGCATGTTTTTGGACCGGGGGGAGGAAACCGGAGAACCCGGAGAAAAAACCCCTGAGGCACGGGGAGAACATGCACAAACTCCACACACACATGGACGAGACGGGAATCGAACCCGGACCCTGGCGGAGTGAGGCGAACGTGCTAACCACTAAGCCTAAATTAAATATTATTATATCATATTATTGAAGTAAAAGTCAAAAAATATATTTTATTGTATTAATGTGTTCTTTTCCCACAGCTAAACACTGCACTTAATCACAAGCTTTAGTGAAATGAAAACAATGTAATGATTTTTCTTTTACTGTATATAGTCAAGTTAAACCTGAGAAACAGGATTTCAGTGACTGATAAAAATATTCTTTGTATTTTTTGGAAAAGATGATAAAAGAAAAATCGTAATATTTCTTTCCTTGGTATTCTGCTCGGGGAAGCCATCTCAGAAACGGTGTGCGAGGTTATACATTATCCCGGCCTTTCTTGGTTGTGTTGTCCAGGCAAAAATTGAGGTCATGGCTTCCATTTAAACAAAATGCCCTTATATGAGAGTTACATGAGAATAACACAGCGCTTTTCAACAATGCCCTCATTGACTTTCCAGTTTCAGCAGAACAGGTAATGAAGATCCTAAAGCAAGACCCATATATATATATATATATATATATATATATATATATATATATATATATATATATATATATATATATATATATATATTATATTCATTCATTCATCTTCTACCGCTTTATCCGATCTTCCCTCGGGTCACGGGGAGCCTGTGCCTATCTCAGGCGTCTATGGGCATTAAGGCAGGATACACCCTGGATGGAATGCCAACCCATCGCAGGACACACACACACACACACACACACACACACATTCATACACTAGGGACAATTTTCCAAGGTGCCAATCAACCTACCGTGCATGTTTTTGGACCGGGGGAGGAAACCGGAGAACCCGGAGAAAAAACCCCCTGAGGCACGGGGAGAACATGCAAACTCCACACACATATGGCCGAGACAGGGAATCGACGAACCCAGGACCCTGGCGGTGTGAGGCGAGAACGCGCTAACCACTAAGCCGCCGTGCCCCATATATATATATATATATATATATATATATATATATATATATATATATATATATATATATATATATATATATATATATATATATGTATACAGAATTCATAATTTAATAAGGATAATGTGAATCATGAGGTAGAAAATCATTTCTAGTTAGCATTTTTATTAACGTCTTTAATTTTTCATGCTCGTCTTGGATCGACTGCCAATCCTGTGGTGGGATTACACTCTCACTGGGACACCAGTACCTGTTTTGAAACGGTATAAATGCTTAGGACCTGTAAAACAGCATCGCAGTATTGTTTAAATAGGATTTGAACTTTTACAATGCTGTTCCTTATCCCATTGTTTTTAACATTTAACAATCTTTAATGTAAAGAGAGAGAAACAGAGAGAGAGATAGTGTGAGTGTGTGTGTGTGTGTGTGTGTGTGTGTGTGTGTGCGTGTGTGTGTGTGTGCACTCATTAACACCGAGATACACATTCAGCTCAACTAAGCTTCTAAGCGAATTGCCTTCTCAACTCGCACTCTGCAATACACAACACGACACTTCCCACAATGTGTTTGTAGAGTGTTTGTATAATGCGCTGGTGCGAACGTGGAAGCAGACAATAAAGGTCGGCGTACCAGAGAA
>JACRUU010000021.1:9033013-9043013 GCA_030449085.1 Kryptopterus vitreolus
TATAATCAGACAAAAAGAAGCTCTGGGGGGGGGGAAATGCGTTTGCTGCAGTTTTTTTTTCATTGCATATCCGTTTTTCTTTAGGTGCTGCGAACTAGTTTGACATTTTCATCCCCACCGCAAACCGTTTAATTGCTTTTTTTGTGCAACACACACAACACACACACACACACACACACACACACACACACACACAGAAATCATGTTTACTAAACCAAACGACGATGCCCCTAGCTAATAACTCAACTTCTGTTGGCCATAGACTGACATGTTTTCTAGGTGTGTGTGTGTGATGTGTGTGTGTGTGTGTGTGTGTGTGTGTGTGTGTGTGTGTGTGTGTGTGTGTGTGTGTGTGTGTGTGTGTGTGCCTTCTCGTTCACATGCACATGCATGCACCTGCACTCCATATACAGTTGTGTGTCCAGTTCCAAGAAGCAATCTGTACTGATGTGTTTATACCTGCCCCTGCATGTGGGTTAATATTGCACATCTGAGCATGTATACTACTCTGTGTACGTGTACGCATGTGTGTGTGTGTGTGTGTGTGTGTGTGTGTGTGTGTGTCTAGGGAGTGCCAGAATGAATGATTGTATTTCATCACCCACCATCTTTGACACTTCCTGTTCGTAGTGTACACACGCTCGCTTGACCCTCGGTTTATTTTACGCATTATACAGTCTTTTATTCCAGCATGTATAATAAGAATAAGAATAATAATAATTATTATGACTGTATGAATATTAAATTTTAGACGTTATTTACTTGTATTTTTTTTTTTTTTTTCCCCCCACTGCTTATACTTTTTTTTTTTTTTTTTTTTTTTTTTTACATGGAAACAAAGTTTTATTTCTCTTTTTAATTGAATAAATCTCTTCTTCTCTCTCTCTCTCTCTCTCTCTCTCTCTCTCTCTCTCTCTCTCCCCCGCACTCTCTTCCACACCTCTGTCTTGCCTTTTTTTGTACTTGGCCCTTGGCTGTAAGGTTGGTTTACTGGTACAAAGTTCAGGCTTTCTTTCTCAATTGCTTTTAACCCTTTCCGTCTTTCCTTTTACCGTTTTTGCCGTCAGAAAAGAAACCCTTCACGTGGATTAATCCGGCCCGAAATAAAGCAGTCGGACAAAGACGGGCCGGAGGGCACTGGTTTTTCCGATTTAAATAAAATGAATGAATTATGTTTTTATATATTTGCCAGTGACAGAGACATGCTTTCTGTGTGTCACTGTAGGGGAGGGGGGTGGTGGGGGCAGCAGAGGGGTACGCGTATGTCCGTGCACGAGAGAGATTGATTGAGTGAATGATGAAGTGCCATTTACTCTATCTATGTATTGTCACTCGGGCTGGCTCCGTGGTGGTCCCTGAATGGTAGGGGGTTACCTCTCATCCACCCCTCCTTTTTCTTATTTTCCTCTCTTTTCTTTTTTTGCTCCCAGTTTTTCCACCTCCAATCGTCCACGCACCCCTTTTATTTTTCCCCCCCCCCCCCCCCCCACTCTTTCCTCTTGTACTCCTTTATTTGCCTTTCACTCGCTTTGTATGCGGGGAACTGAATGAATAAAAGGTGTGATTTCCTCTCCCTCTCTCTCTCTCTCTTTTTTCTTGCTCTTTTATTACGTAGCTGTCATTCAGTTTTTTTCACCACTTTTCTTCTTTGGCCGTTCTCTACGTCTTTTCTTTCACCCGGACACTTGTTGCTTTTCACACTTTTTCTGGCCTTTCTCCTTACACTTTCTCCTTCTCTCTCTCTCTCTCTCTCTCTCGCTCTCGCTCTCTGCCCCGTGTGTATACGCTGTCGTCCGGTGAATGTCACTCACAGTGTTGATAATTACACAGTCTGGTTAATGCAATTCTCCCCTCAGTATATTAAAGCCCAGGGCTTATGTAAGAGTCGATGAGACCCAGATAGTGCTTTTTCTCCCACCGTATTGAAACTACGGATCCTGATTGCGGATAGGAAATAGTAAATTACTGGTGGGGGGGGGGGTTGGCGCTGCGGCGTGGCTGGGTACGCCAGATAGAGCGAGAGCGACGCGTTCCCCCGCTGAGTGTGTGTTTCCTGGCCGGCTCTTTTCCCGGGAAAACGGCACATCCTGTACACGGCGTAAACAATACCTTTCTCACACACTGGCGCACGCAAGAAGTCGGCTACATGAACAAATACGTCTCGCACGCTGCGGTTGTGTCGCACACGGCTGGGAACGGCGTACAGTTTGAGCACAACGTCAATTGTGGAACTCGCAGGCGACGCGTTTAAACGTCCGTGTTTTCTATGAGCGTGACCATGAATATCGTTAACTGCCGTTCTCTATGTCAGCCACTCACACACACACACACACACACACACACACACACACACACACACACACACACACAACACACTTCATTTGTTTTTAATGTGATTTTAATATGATAGATTCAATCATAGTGAAATGTGTTATTTGCAAGGAAATGTGTGTGTGTGTGTTTGTTTGTTTTCACATTAGCAGGACACAAAGGGCTGCACGGTCCCTGCTAAAATGTGAATCACGATTTTTTTTTTCTCCGTACGAATTCTCGCACACGAGTCTCATTTTTAAAAAAATAATATTAAAAAATTATCATATTATATTATTATAATAATTAAAAAATAATCATAAATGATCTACGAAAAATTATTTAATAAAGACCAATAGCGTGTGAATGTAGCGTGATCTGAACGCCGACCGTTTATACTTCTACGTCGCTCTGCAGTGACTATTCCCAAACACTAGTTGGCGGTGGTGCGGCGTTTGGGTTTCTTCATTGGTGTTTTGGAGGTTTCAGTTGATCGCAACAATGGCGACCGGATAGGAATTCGGTGGCGGTCTTTGTAAAATAGCGACGGAGAATCCTAGAGGTGGCGTTTTCATCGATGGCGAATTCTTCGGAGGAACTTTCGCCCGCTTGATCCGTTCTTTATTTCTTCACTATAGCCTTTAAAAATGGCGGTACGCAGGAATGCGTGCGACGCTACGTGCGGAAATACGCTGCCGAAGCCGGCCAATCGCGGACCTTGCAATCTGCGTCAACATAACGTAGTTCCTTTTTTGGACGATACGACTTTTTTTTTTTTAGGATACGCCGTAGCCTTGACGTAGAAGTAAAACCCGGCCGAATACTCGGCCGCGATTTGCCTGTTTTTTAAATGAGATAGCGGGTATGTATGGATCGAGACCGTTATTTGTTTTTCCGATTCATCGTGCGGCCCTATGGGAATGTGTTTTGGTGCAAGAGAGAGAGAGAGAGATAGAGATGGATAGATACAATCATACTGTATATATTATTTGCACGGAAATCTGTGTGTATGTTTGTTTTCACATTAGCAGGACAGGATGTGTCTGGGTGACCGTAGCATATGTTTGTATCTTCAGGTGTCCGGTTGAGTTTGTGTTTTCTTCGCGTTGTCTGATTTCTTGCCTCTGCGTGTAAAGAATGCCTGGGGAAATTTATGAAGACCGAGTTTGCTCGACTTGTGTCAACAACACATGTACATGGATTATATTACCCTACCATGACCAGCAGGAACTCTTTTTTTTTTTTTTTTTTTTTTTTTTTTTCTTGGGGGGGGGGGGAGGAGGAGGGGGGAGGAGGAGGGGGGGGGGGGGGGGGGAGCGAACCAGCGCTCATATAACCGTGAATAGTGCATTTCAGTTCACAGTATTGGGAAGAATAGTTGTTCGGTACACAGCAGCCCTGTTTGCTGGGGTTCGGGTTTCAGGTACAACAATAATGTAGTATTCGATTACCTCAGAAATGCAAAGTCATTCTAAACCTTGGTGAGTTTGATGGACAGAGCAGGGAAAATGTACCTCTCAGTGTTGGCATTTCGATCCCGATGAGTGTATATACAGTGTAACTCGGGGCTATTTGATAGGCGGCCTGGGACCCCCGAACCCCCCCCCCACCCCACCCACCCCCCTCCCCCCCCCCCCCCCCCCCCCCCCCCCCCCCCCCCCCCCCCCCCCCCCCCCGCCCCCCCCCCCCCCCCTCACCCCCCCCCCCCCCCCCCCCACCCTCCCCCCCCCCCCCCCCCCCCCCCCCCCCCCCCCCCCCCCCCCCCCCCCCCCCCCCCCCCCCCCCCCACCCCCCCCCCCCCCCCACCCCCCCCCCCCCCCCCCCCCAACCCCCCCCCCCCCCCCCCCCCCCCCCCCCCCCCCCCGGAGGTAATTTGTTACGTCCCTCCAAAAAACCTAATATGAGAAAGACTTATCTAGAATAAAGTTTTGTTTGGTCGAAAAACAGCATGTGACGTTAAGCGAGTGGCGCCCTCTCTGGCGAGACGCGATGACTAACAGAACAGTGATAGACGATAAGTTTTGTTAGTTTTTTCCGTTTCTTTCGTTCTTTCTTTGTATTTTTCCACAGAAAATCGTCGAATTCAGTGTAAAAACCCGACTACGGCCCAGTTAGACAAAATGTCTCTTTCAGCTCTTTCAAGTTTAAGACATAACACATGTTTGAATGTAGAAGACTTGTGCTTGTTGTTATGCAGTTTCAAATTACGACTACGAACTTGTTTGAATGTCGAAACTTGAGTAATGATCGTTATGCTTCAAAATACATTTGAATATGTTAACAAAAAGCCCATTGTACAATGCACTGATGCGATGTAGTTTCAAAATGCAACCATATGAACATGATTTTAATGTAGAAAAAGCCTTCTTGGGTGTCTTAAGGTGCAAAAATGCAACATATGGACTTTATATTGCTGTTGCATCATCACTAAGCCTGTATCTTTGTTGCCCCTGATGCTTTTCATGAACTGAACCCCCCCCCATGACGAACTAATTGAATAGCCCTGGTCGTAGCCCATTTAAAGGCTAAGATGTACATTCCCATGTCGAACTCGTGGTTGAAGAGACCTCCCTGAGTTCTTGAGTAGGGGTTACGAGATGAAGGGGGTTTAGTTGTGTGCGTTTTTTTTTTTTTTTTTTTTTTTTTACTGGTCAGAAGTCAAGGATTACCGTCTGCACTTGAATGATGCAGTGAATACTTAGCGCTTAACGCTTTCCGGGTCCAGTTTGATCCTGCTTCGTGAATATTTCGGATATTGGACGAAAACGGCTCCCAAGAGGGGGCGTGGTTTCATCAGTCGTATGGAAATCAGACGTTCGATAAGCCACACCCCACTGTAACATTAGTCTAAAGCAGGGTTGTCCAATCTTTTCCACAAAGGGTCAGTGTGGGTGCAGGTTTTCATTCCAACCAAACCAAGTCCACCCTAAAATTGACCTGCTTCAATCTAATGATTTTCATTTTCAATGCCTATCAGGTGTGACCCTTAATTGATTGGATTGAAAATCTGCACCCCCACTGGCCCTTCGTGGAAATGATTGGACACTCCTGTATTAGTATTACTTAAATCTTAAGTCTTAATCCAATCAATTAAGGGTCACACCTGATAGGCATTGAAAATGAAAATCATTAGATTGAAGCAGGTCAATTTTAGGGTGGACTTGGTTTGGTTGGAATGAAAACCTGCACCCACACTGACCCTTTGTGGAAACGATTGGACAACCCTGGTCTAAAGATTGTGTCGACTAAAGGAAGTAGAACAACTAATTTATTTGTGGAATAAACGTGGTTCAGAACAGAACCACGTTGTCGAATGGGGAGGTGTGTGTTGGGCTGCGGGGGATAAACACGACCCCGGCAAACACCAAAACGCCGCCTAAAAACCGGTCCAAATTACGGACACATTTTCCCCCAATGTATTTGAAATTTTGTCTAAAAAAATGTAATCATTGATACAATTTATGTGACGTATCGGCCAGCTCTAGGCAGGGAGGACTCGGCGTTGAGTCTATAATGATCTCAGACTCCATCCGAGCGCACAAGACCGTCGAAAGGACATTACTCGTAATCACACACTCGGGTGTTTCGGATATTCCCGCATTTTTTTTCTTTTCTGGAAAGCCGTTTTTATAGTAAATATAAACGACTTTGTGGGCAATTCGTGTTGCCCGAAAGCAACGTTGTACGGCCGAAACTTTGGCCCGTTAATAATGAACTTTGCATTGCTTCAGTGTTTTTTTTTTTCCCCCTTTTTTCTAATTCTACTGTAAAAAATTAACCGAGCTGAAACCGAGCTCGTTCCGCCGATCGCTGAAGCATGTTGTTGTTCCCACCTGCGGACGTCAGCGAGGTGCAAAGAATGCGAAGTTCTTTATCGCAGACTAAAATCAATAGCGGAAACAGTTCAGTCATTCTCTCGCGAAGGGCAAACAAAAGGGTACGACTTTCCTCGGAGAAAGGGCAGGACGACAAAAACCTGCGACTGCGGACCAGAGATTGATGAGGCGAGGTGGAATGGAGGTAGATGGATGATCCCCCAGGTTGGCAGGCTTATCTTTGCAAGTGGTTGCCGCGGCAGCAGAACGGCCGTCGCCGAGTACGCGCAAAAAGGCAGGACGCTAAGCGACATGTTTCGCATTCTAGCGATCTTGCCTGTGATTGGTGGAGCGGGGGCTCACGAGTGTGGTGGTGGACAAGCCCTGAGTGAAGGGGATCAAGTAGGCTTATTGAGTACTGAAAACCCCAGACAGACAGCGAGGGACCAGGGAAAGGATGGATGGATGGATGGATGGATGGATGAGTTGAAAGTCCGAGCATGGCTTGAACCAGCTCAGCGTGGCGTATCAAAGCCCTCTCTCAGCTTTCCTTTTCTTCTCCTCCTCTTCGCCATCACTTCGGAGCACTTCAAAGCAGGACAGTTTTGGCTGAAGTGCTTCGGACCTGGCACGGAGCGATGTAGAACTTTGGGCAAAGCTTTGCCTTCTTCTTCTTTAATCTTTCAAATAAAGCAAACCCCCCCCCCCCCCCCCCCCACCCCCCCCCCCCCCATTGAGCACTTACCGAAACAGTCTGTCCATCTTTTTTTTTTTTTTTGGGTTGGGGAAACTACTCCACTATAACGATCCTCCGCCAGCAGAACAATGGGAGATCTGTCCCTTGGCCCCCCCCCCCCTACACCCCGCCTCTCCCCAAAAGCCTTTCTCTCTGTCTCTCTCGCTCTCCCTCTTTCTCGCTTCTGCATTAGGCAGGGTCTGCTGCGGATGAATAGGACCATGTGGCCACCTCTGAAGCCCGGGCTTCCGTAATCCCGCTGAACAGAGTACCCCGATTATCCGGGCCTCGCGGCATTCCTAACCACTCATCCAGAATGTCGGGGGGTTCGCCAACTCCCTCGGTGCAAAAGTTTTTGCACCGAGGGAGAGAGGGGGTTGATGGAGACCCCGATTTGGGGAACGTGTATCAATAGAAGATCGGAATCATGTACACGTGTTTTTTTTTTTTGCGTCACAATCGAGTGAAAAGAATGTAATCTTGAAACAGGTGACTCGGGAATGAATTATTAGTCTGCTAGTCAGCGTTAGGTATTTGTGTGTGTTGTGTGTGTGTGTGTGTGTGTGTGTGTGTGTGTGTGTGTGTGTGTGTGTGTTAGAATCTCAGCTGCTGACTCAGAGCATTTCCTCCACCTTTTCAGCACTCACCAGTCCTCCCCTCCCCCCCCAGAACGTCCACATTCCAGTTAGCAGAGAGGAAGAAAGGTGGATGGACAGAGGGAGGAGGAGGAGGAGGAGGAGGGGAGAGTGTTTGTGATGACTGAAAGAGGCATTATCAGTGCACCAGAACTACTTTTCAGTAGTTTGATCAAACTAAAGCGAACGCTAATTGTTTATCGAGTCATTAGGACACGCCCCTAATGCCGTCGCGAGATCTAGAGTGATCTAGAGTGTGGGGGAAGGGGGGGGGGGGGGGGGAGTAGGGAAAGTGTTTGGAATCGCAGATGCTCTTTTTTTTTTTTTTTTACTTTGTATCCCTCCCAAGCTTTGCCTGAAAAGAAAAGAAAAAGAGAGAGAGAGAGACAAAACATTGACAGTTAATGAGCAGTGACAGGCATTAGTCGCTGGGAGAGATTTCCGCGCCGCGTGTAAAGAGCGGAGGCGTTAAAGACCTGAGAGTGAAAGGCTTTTTTTGCTGTATGAATAAACCCATTGATAGAGAGTAACTGTAAAACTCCAAAAGGACACTCACAAGAGCCCCTCTGACCCAGGGGCCAAACCCTATCCCACCCCCACCCTCTGTTTCTATCAGTCTTAACAGCCCTCGGGGACCAGGGTGGAGCGTCATAATTGCCCCCCCTCTGGGGCCACTTTAATACCCTGCTTTGTGTTTTAATTGCCCTCCCTTTGACCCTCTTTTGATGGCCACATTGCGACCATACCACAAACAGCTTTTAATCACAACCTTTAAGTGTGTGTGTGTGTGTGTGTGTGTGTGTGTGTGTGTGTGTGTGTGTGTGTGTGCGCGTGTGTGTGTGTCGCTTTAAATCCGATGGGGATCCGACGGATATTCCGACATGTACGTAAGAATTCACTGCTATTGAGAAACACGCTTAATCCTTTTATCCTGTGACATGGAGAGAGGTTTTTAAGGGGGGAAAAAAAACAAAACGTACAATGTGTTTACGAGATCTCTGGGATAGTTTTTCAGCATCTGGTGTCAAATCAGATTTCGAAACAGTATATATGACCTATTTGGTGGGTGGGGGGGTGTGAGGGGGGGTGTAGGCGAGTACAACACTATGATTGATTGGAGGGATGAAAGAGTGGATGTAGAAATAGGAATTGGAAAGAGTTATCCGAGCAAAGAGAACGTTTGGTCTGGTTTATAACCTGCCATTATTCATTCATCTTCTACCGATTTATCCGATCTTCCCTCGGGTCACGGGGAGTCTGTGCCTATCTCAGGCGTCTATGGGCATTAAGGCAGGATACACCCTGGATGGAATGCCAACCCATCGCAGGACACACACACACTCATACACACATTCATACACTAGGGACAATTTTCCAAGGTGCCAATCAACCTACCGTGCATGTTTTTTTTGGACCGGGGGAAACCGGAGAACCCGGAGAAAAACGGAGAAAAACTCCCTGAGGCACGGGGGGAGAACATGCAAACTCCACACACACATGGTCCGAGACGGGAATCGAACCCGGATCCTGGCGGTGTGAGGCGAACGTGCTAACCACTACGCCACTGTGCCCCTATACCTGCCATTATAAGCAGCTTAATAACGTACTGGAGCGGATAGTGACTGCAGCAGCAGAGGCGGGTGATATGCCATAGAAATTGAATCTACGAATTATTTAAAGAGAAAATTCGCCGTACCTGTTTGTAGCCACACACGCCTCCATATTACAACGTGATTCTGTTCGAGTTGCTGGAATAAATTAGTCGCTGCAAACAAATTTTACTTTGGATTGTTCGATGTCGGAACCCGAAGCCTTTCCGGACGAGTGCTGAAAGCGACGCCCCTCTCGAAAACGAGCTCTTCGGATTCGCCGCTGATATGTCGTATTTCGCCGAGACCTCTCGAAGCCAAATCGGAAAATCGTCATGAACCCAACCTCGAATTAATCGATAATAGCGATTAATCGCTCAACCCTAAGGTCTAGTCAGATAGTCTAGTCAGATAGCCATCAATGAGTCATTATGGTGGCAAGCTGCAACAGATTTTCCTGTCTCGAGGCAAAACGTACCAATTTGTCATGCGCTATTGACAAGACTCGATATGAAGCGACGTCTGGACGTGTACTTTTGTTTGATCCAACCGTGAAGCCGTTTCAAGGCCGAAAAAAAACACGCAAATCGCACCGAATGACCCCTGACGGGTTTGTACAGTGAACCACGGCTGACTTTATGGTTTACGCCGATGTTGAATATACGGTTTCACCCTGGTTTGGCACAGCGAGCTTCCGTAGTTCTCCCCTCATGAAATACCAAATGCAATACGGCGGCGCGGCTCTGACGAATCCGAAGAGCTGGTTTCCTAGAGGGGCGGAGTTTTGTCAGTCGTATAGGAAATGCTTCGGGTTTGCAACTTGAGACGTTCACCAAACCAATGGACAATATGTCTAAAGTTTGTGGCGACTAAAGGAAGCGGCACGACTCATTTATTCCGAACAGAACCATGTTG
>JACRUU010000021.1:9048013-9058013 GCA_030449085.1 Kryptopterus vitreolus
TATATACGGATGGGAATTTTTCGGACTTTTTCAGCGTCATTTGGAAATGAGATCGTATATATATGGATCGGAATTTTTGGAATTTTCCGTTATTTTTCGTGTATATATGGATCGGAATTTTTCGTTGTCCTTTAGAAATGAGATTGTGTATATATGGATCGTGATTTTGGGGAATTTTTCAATATTTTTCGCGTATATATGGATGGGAATTTTTGGAATTTTTCGTTATTTTTCTTGTATATATGCATCGGAATTTTTCAGAATTTTTCGCTGTCATTTAGAAATGAGATCGTATATATGTGGATCGTGGCATTGGGGGATTTTCCGATATTTTTCGTGAATGTATGGATGGGAATTTTTCGCTGTCCTTTAGAAATGAGATCGTATATATATATATGGATTGTGATTTTGGGGAATTTTTCAATATTTTTCGCGTATATACGGATGGGAATTTTTCAGACTTTTTCAGCGTCATTTGGAAATGAGATCGTATATATATGGATCGGAATTTTTGGAATTTTCCGTTATTTTTCGTGAATATATGGATGGGAATTTTTCCGAATTTTTCTGCGTCCTTTAGAAATGAGGTCGTGTATATGTGGATCGTGATTTTTTTTTTGGAATTTTTTGTTATTTTTCGTGTATATACGGATGGGAATTTTTCGGAACTTTTCGCCGTCCTTTAGAAATGAGGTCGTGTATATGTGGATCGTGATTTTTTTTTGTGTGTGTGTATTTTTCTGATTAATCGTGTAACCCAATCGCCTACTGGTTGGACGGACATCATTTAATACTGCGCTCTGCTTTAAGGCTCTTTTTCACGAATGAGAAATGGCGGATTAGACCACACAAAGGCTATAATTGAAGGCAGGGGCAGATTGTTTACATGTCCAGATGGTTAAGCGTAGAATTTCAGACAAGCTTTTTTTTTTCTTTCTTTTTATAAAGAAAGCAGATTACACCATTACTTCTGCTTTAATTCCTTTTTTTTTTTTCTTTTTTTTTTTTTTTGAAACAGCCAAGCCGCTGCACCATCACGGCGAGGAGTGCCTCA
The DNA here is from genome assembly GCA_030449085.1 of Kryptopterus vitreolus. Classification (NCBI taxonomy): domain Eukaryota; kingdom Metazoa; phylum Chordata; class Actinopteri; order Siluriformes; family Siluridae; genus Kryptopterus; species Kryptopterus vitreolus. The sequence continues at coordinate 9,049,068 of JACRUU010000021.1, forward strand.
GGCTCCGAGTGGACGTCGTTGCTAATGACGGTGAGGAACCTTTTAAGGGTGTTTGACCCACACACACACACACTCACACACCATCCACACAGCATTCCATTGCTTTATTTATTTATCTACCTCATTACTGGCCTTTACATGTTTATTGTATATACTGCTCTCACTGACAGTGTTACTGTTTACATGCACATTTTTGCACATCTACTTTTTATCACTGCTGCTCTACTTGTTCCTTTTGCGCACCAGCCAAACTGTGATACTTTGCACACTAGGTCGTTGTTGTGTGTGTTTTTTTTTATATTTTATTTTATATTGTGTTATAGTTGTTTGTTATGCACCGTCTCAGTGTTGTCAACACAGTCTTGTTCTGTCTTTGCGCTGTTTGCACCACACGATGCACTTTATGTCGCTAGGACAAACTTAGTCTCGTCCTCAGCATTGTGTTGTTGTGTTTGTGTCATATGTTGTTTTTTGTAGTAGCACCAGGGTCCTGGAGAAACGTCGTCTCATTTCACTGCGTACACAGTCAGCTATATGTGGTTGAAATGACAATAAAACCTCTTGACTTGACTTGAAGGGCCGGACGACATATTATTTATGCTATATGAGGAATCGATAAAAGTAACGTTCACTCTCTTTGTACTCAGGGTCCCAAGAGGCTAGAGTTGGAGCAGGTAAGGGAAGTGGAGGAGGCGTACACACGACATCTAATCGTTTACCAGCAGGTATTAATAACAATTATATAACACACAAAATACAAATGTGTGTGTGTGTGTTTATTCCTACTTTATTCCAATAGAGATTTACTCATGATGCTGATAGCGGTGAGTTTGCGTGTTCTCCCCGTGCCTCAGGGGTTTTTTCTCCGAGTTCTCCGGTTTCCCCCGGTCCAAAAACATGCACGGTAGGTTGATTGGCACCTTGGAAAATTGTCCCTAGTGTATGAATGTGTGTGTGTGTGTGTGTGTGTGTGTGTGTGCCCTGCGATGGGTTGGCATTCCATCCAGGGTGTATCCTGCCTTAATGCCCATAGACGCCTGAAGATAGCACAGACTCCCCGTGACCCGAGAGGAAGATCGGATAATAGCGGTAGAAGATGAATGAATGAATGAATGATAGCGGTGTTTGACCCAACTCGTTTTTTTTTATTTATTTTTTTTTATGTTCCCCAGACGACCCGGTGGTGTTGCCAGACGTTCTGAAAAGCGTGGGGAAAAGCTCGGCGGCAAGACCAGCGTTTCTGAGCGTCGCTACGCTGCCGCTTTCGTCGTTGTTGTTGTTATCGCTGCTTGTGCAGTAAGGACAAGGATTTTTTTTTTTAAAGCACTGCAGTGGTCCAACACAGAGACGTCGTTTCTGATGAGCCCAGCGCTGGCCACTGGGGGGCGGGGTGGGGTGGGGGGGGGGGGTGTTTTTTTTTTTGTTTGTTTTTTTGATGGAACAGAGGAGTGTCATTTTTTTTTTTTTTCATTTTTTTTTTTTCTTCGTTTAAGAGACACCAAACCCGACTACAGTATTTCCTTGAAAAGACCCTTTATGTGAAGGTTTACGTTTCCGCGTTCCCTTGATGGCAAAGCCGTACGCTCTGGAGGAGCTCTGGAGGGCTCTGGAGGAGCGGCAGACTGTGAGGACGTAACGACGCTCGCCAAATTCTTTAGCAGACATCCCATAATCGAATGAGCCAAAGATCACCGAGCTTTTTAAACAGTGTACAATGGTTCTGTTGCTGGTTTGTGATTTCTTCATGTAGCATTTTTTTTTCTCTCCCCCCCCCTCCCCCTCCCCCCCCATCTCCAATGACATTTTGCCATTTACAAACACACACTGTAGCACACACACACACACACACACACACACACACACACACACACAACTGTTTCGTGTTATTTGATGAGCTCTTAAGTTAATTATTGTGCGTAACCGATGCGTATAAGGAGCTACAGATCCAATGTTTTTTTTTTTGGACTTATTTTTATGAAATAAAAGAAAAACGAAAAGAAAGAGAGAGAGAGAGCGAGAGAGAGAGAATGGATCAGAGGAGGTAAACGATTTCCTAAGAATTTGCTAAATCAACCAAATAGAAGATTTGTCACGCTATATCGCCCCCTGGAGGACAGAGTGTTAAGGGCCTTACTCAAGGACCCAAGATTGGTGCCCCACTCCCGCCCTCACCCCTCCCCACCTTCCAATCAGTGACCCAGTGCCACTTAGCTCCACCCCTTTCCCTCCCAGAAACATCATCATCATCATCATCTCCATCTCCAGGGTTTGTTTTGCAAAAAAAAAAAAAAAAAAAAAAAAAAAAAAAAGTAAAAACGCCACTAAAACCAAACGCCATTTAAGTCCCAGTGAAAGTAACGTCGTCAAAACGTTTATTTAGTGATTTGTGGGGACGAATCCGAAGACATGTCCATTCCTCCTTGTAAATAGTTCCAAATTCCAGATCTACTTTTCCCTTTCTTCTTCCAAACCACTTCACCATCCATCAGCACCATGTGTACGCTGCTCGATATGGACTATGGCTATATATATATATATATATATATATATATATATATATATATATATATATATATATAAAGAAAAAAAATATATGGGCATGACTCCATGAACAAGTTCTGTTTTGTAAGCGTTGTGTAAAATGTAATTATGTATATATAGATAAATATATGACCATGACATTTGGTAAATAGTGTACATGTGGAATTCCTACGTGGGGGAAAAAAAATCAATAAATATTATTTTTTTCAACATTTATTGAAACTGGGATTTTATTTATTTATTTATTTTTTTTTAAGGAAAAAAAAAAAAATGCACACAAACACATTTTACGAATGTTTACGAACAGCATTCTTACGTTAAGTGTCATTTTGTTTTGGCTCGGTTTTATAGATGATCTTACACTTTGTCACATTACTGGTCCTATTTTTTACACCGAGCTCATGTGCTGCCTTTTCACCTCGTTTTTTCTTTGGGTTTAACTCCCTCCCTCCCTCCCTCCCTCCCTCTCTCTCTCTCTCTCTCACTCTCTCTCTCGTCTCCATTGTTCCACCCTTCCTTTTGCTCATCTCCAGAGGCTTCGTTTTTTTTTTTTTTTTTTTTTTTTTTTTATGGCCGTGTCTGTAAAAACAGCTGTCATGCTGTACCTCTTGCCTGATCCCTGTGCACTTTAAAAACAAAGGCAGCTTGACCGTAACTCACGGACGCTTTTTCACCCCCGCTGACCTCCGGGCTGAAGGCGCCGGACAGGTTCAGAGGTGATCGAGAGCTCATCGTCGGCTCTTTAAAGTGGCACGAGTGGGAGAGAAAAGCTTTAAAGAGGACACTATAAAAGTGGACTATTTTTAGGGGCTGTTATATGAATAATGGATTTCATAAATCAGACAATCTGGAAGCGGTGGGGGGGGCGGGCAACAGGGGTTTAGTGGTTAGCATGTTCGCCTCACACCGCCAGGGTCCGGGTTCGAGTCCCGTCTCGGCCATGTGTGTGTGTGGAGTTTGCATGTTCTCCCCGTGCCTCAGGGGGTTTTTCTCCGGGTTCTCCGGGTTTTCCGGTTTCCTCCCCGGTCCAAAAACATGCCCGGTAGGTTGATTGGCACCTTGGAAAATTGTCCCTAGTGTATGAATGTGTGTGTGTGTGTGTGTGTGTGTGTGTGTGTGTGTCCTGCGATGGGTTGGCATTCCATCCAGGGTGTATCCTGCCTTAATGCCCATAGACGCCTGAGATAAACACAGACTCCCCGTGACCCGAGGGAAGATCGGATAAAGCGGTAGAAGATGAATGAATGAATGAATGAATAAAAACATTAACAAGAACATTTCAATCCTTTAAATTGCCTATTTTTAATTATGTTTATTTTGATGTTTCTCGGGTATTATTTGACATAGAAATAAGAGTTAAGATGAATGTTTTTGGACAGTTATTTTTTTTTGTCTAGTGCGCATAAACCTAAAAACAGAATCTGTCTTTCCTTCCTGAGCTTCCTTTCTTTCCTGCAAAACAGCCCTCGGCTATCAGTGCCTGTCATTTCTGTCATTTCAGCATGTTTTGCTTTTTCGCTTTTTTTCCCCTGTATTTTTTTTCCGTATTTTTTTATAACGCTCGATAATTCGGTTAATTCAACACATCTGTAGATGAATATGTCGGATTTGGGTCTCGGGGGGGGGGGGGGGGGTGGGGGATGGGTGGGGGGGGGGGATTACAGGTATAAACGTAAGGAGTTTACTTTAGCATAGTTTATACTTTACTGCAGTTTATAGCATAGAAAAACAAAAACAAAACACACAGGAAAACGCCCCGAACACCTTCGTTTTCATCATATTGTACTTATTAAAGTCTTTTCTGACGGGAAACACGTTGTCATGTTAAAAAAAAAATGGCCCCAAATTATGAGGCCCCTTGAAACCCTGGTTTTATGGGTTTCTCTCGAGTCAGAGTTGGCAGAATTTTCTCTTGCCAAATGATGACGCTCCATGTGTTTTTGATCAAGCGAGCAAGAAGCAAAGTGGAGGGGAAAAAATGCATTCGTTCATTCATTTATTCATCAACCTCGGGCATTTTGCTTACGGACAACGAAACATGAAAAGCAAATATTTACGAAATAACTTACGAAAAAAAAATCTTCATGAAAAGTATCCCAAATGAGGGGTCAGAGAGAGACGGGCTTGCATTATAACAGCTCACATGTTGTATTTTTTGCACCTTAAGTAGGTTTTTCTCCATTAACTCGTGTTTATATGTTGTATTTTGAAATGACACCGGATCAGTGCATTGTACAATGGGCTTTTTCATTCATTCTATTCATTCATTCATTCATTCATCTTCTACCAGCTATATCCGATCTTCCCTCGGGTCACGGGGAGTCTGTGCCTATATCAGGAGTCTATGGGCATTAAGGCAGGATACACCCTGGATGGAATGCCAATCCCATCACAGGACACACACACACATTCATACACTAGGGACAATTTTTCCAAGGTGCCAATCAACCTACCGTGCATGTTTTTGGACCGGGGGAGGAGGAAACCGGAGAACCCGGAGAAACCCCCCCCCGAGGCACGGAGGTGTGAGGCCCCCCTGGAGGTGTGAGGCGAACGTGCTAAAAAAATGGGCCTTTTTTTTTTAACAAATCTATACAAATGTTGTATTTTGATGCATTGGCCTTTCGTAGACATTCCTAGTTGTAGTGTGAAACTGCGTATACAACAACAACACGTGTATTGTCTTTTTTCTTGTTTACATGTTGGACGGTCGTACGAAGCATTTCTCTGCATGTGGTACTATGAACGCACCCTTATTTACTTACTTCAGTAAAAAAAAAAAGAGGGGAAAAAACCTGCAGTGGGTACTTGAACTTTTCCCAGAGTGGGTTTAAACATGCGGATTTGTACTTCCACACAAGTGTGTACTTTTGTTTGAGTCTATTCTGTGAATGTCGTGCACTCCTGGTCACCTGGCTCCGGTATTAGTTTACCTTTTCTGATGGACTGCCAGAACGAGGGAAATTCCAGCCCGTGGCAAAAGTGGTGACTGTAGATGTTTTCTCTCTGAAGGCTGACTATCGATGCTGCGTTTTAACCAAAAAAAAAATATTGGGATTTGGAATATTTGAGGTTTTTGTTCTATTAGAAGCATTTTTGGGGGAAAATGTTTCCACTTTTAGACGCATAAATGAATTTGCAATTCGTTACGATTGACGTCAACATTTTGAGTTACCTAAAATAAGGATTCTACACTTGAACTTGCACAAGAAGGGGACACGGTGGATTAGTGGTTAGCACGTTCGCCTCACACCGCCAGGGTCCGGGTTCGATTCCCATCTCGGCCATGTGTGTGTGTGGAGTTTGCATGTTCTCCCCGTGTCCCAGGGTTTTTTTTCTCCGGGTTCTCCGGTTTCCCCCGGTCCAAAAACATGCACGGTAGGTTGATTGGCACCTTGGAAAAATCATCCTTTGTGTATGAGTGTGTGTGTGTGTGTGTGTGTGTGTGTGTGTGTGTGTGTGTGTTCTGTGATGGGTTGGCATTCCATCCAGGGTGTATCCTGCCTTAATGCCCATAGACGCCAGAGATAGGCACAGACTCCCCGTGACCCGAGGGAAGATCGGATAAAGCGGTAGAAGATGAATGAATGAATGAACTTGCACAATATTAGACATTTTTTTTTCGACCTATTGCATTTAAAAGCATTTTAGAGATAAACAGATAGTGTATAGAGATAAACAGATAGTGTATAGAGATAAACAGATAGTGTATAGAGATAAACAGATAGTGTATAGAGATAAACAGATAGTGTATAGAGATAAACAGATAGTGTATAGACATGAATAACAGTTTTCGAGTGGTTTAGCGGTTAGCACGTTCGCCTCAGACATGTCCAGGGTTGGGGGTTCGAGTCCCGCCTCCGCCATGTGTGTCCCCCCCCCTGTCCAAAAACATGCAGGTTGATTGGCACCTTGGAAAATTGTCCCTAGAGTGTAAATGTGTGTGTGTGTGTGATGGGTTGGCATTCCATACATGGTGTAAATGTGTGTGTGTGTGTGAATGTGTGATGTGTGTGTGGTTGGCATTCCCATACATGGTGTCCTGCCTTATTGCTGGAGGTGATAGGCCCCCAGTTGGCCCCCCCCCCCCCCCCCCCCCCCCCCCGAGAGATAAGTCAAATAAAGGAGTATAAAATGGATGGATGGACAACAAACCAATATTTGCTATAAATATAATAATGGTGATAATGGTGGCATGGAAAAATACCCCCCCCCCCGAGCTAATATTTGGGGGGGGGGGGGGGACTTTTCGGGAGAACCCGCCCTCGCTCATCTGGGTTTAATGTTGTAAAGCGAGCGCTTAGGAAAGACCTCGTGAATTCCCGCTCTCTGAAGCAACAGCTTCTTTGCGTCCAACAGGAATTAAGGATAAAGGAGAGGTGCGTTTTTGGAGGACAGCCACAGGGGCTCAGCTTGCAGTCCTTCTTTGGCAAAGCTTCCTTGTTTTTTGCGTGGCGTACGAGCGCTCCGAGCGCCGCACCTTGCTAGCAGATGTTAGCGAAGCTTTCGACTAATCAGCTTTTAAAAAAAAAATACGGTTTACATTACCTGAAACGCTTGCCCGTTGCAAGCGCGTTTAAGAAAAGACGGCCATGCGGAACGCTACGTGGCGTTATTTATTACAGGGTTTTTTTTTTTCCACTCGCCAGAGGCACAGCATGCTTCTTCTTCTCTTGGCATTTAGCGCTCTTTTTGTTTTAACACATTCTCATCTTGTTAAAGAATCTAAAATCGGGCGTGTTTTTTCCCAGTGCTTTAATTGAATTGTGTTTTTTTGTTTTTTTTGTTTTTTTTTTTCGTAAATTCATACGTATAATTGTCGTATACGTATACGTATAAATGTGCTTTATGTTGATGAGTAAAATAGCCTTTATTTGTCGTTAGCACGTTCGCCTCACACCGCCAGGGTCCGGGTTCGATTCCCGTCTCGGCCATGTGTGTGTGGAGTTTGTGCATGTTCTCCCAGTGCCTCAGGGGGTTTTTCTCCGGGTTCTCCGGTTTCCTCCCACTGTCAAAAAAACATGCACGGTAGGTTGATTGGCACCTTGGAAACTTGTTCCATAGTGTGTGAATGTGTGTGTGAGTGTGTGTGTGTGTGTGTCCTGATGGGTTGGCATTCCATCCAGGGTGTATCCTGCCTTAATGCCCATAGACGCCTGAGATAGGCACAGACTCCCCGTGACCCGAGGGAAGATCGGATAATGGAGTAGAAGATGAATGAATGTCACATAGACATTATATTATATCCCAGTTTGTTTTTGGTCAGAGCGCAGGGTCTCAGCCACGATACGGCGCCCCCTGGAACACAGAGGGTTAAGGGCTTTGCTCAAGGACCCGAGGGTGGCGATACCAGGGGTCGAATCTGTCGGGGTTTAAAGACAAAATCATCCGGTTTGCGTTTTTCTTATGTTAACCAAACGGCTGCCTCTTACGCGTCAATCAGGACAGAAACGAGGCACGAGGGTAAAAAAAAAAACACCTCGAGACCTGCTGACTGACAGCAAAGTCGCTCCCTCTGGACCTTGCGAAGCTTCGTCAGCACGAAGTCTAAAACAAGACGGGCCAATCTGTGTCTAAAACAAGACGGGCCAATCAGAAACTTGGGGCGGAGTCGAACTCGGTAGGAAGGACCGGCGACTCATTTCACCGCCTAGAGAGTACTAAAGTGGCTTAACACCGGCCATAATGAGCTTGTTGACTGTGTACCCCTCCTTAGGGGGCGCCCCCCCCATCATCCTTCTCCCGTCCCTTAGAAAACGAGGCCCCTCGGCGTCCATTTTAAGTACAGCGAACGCCGGCCAAAAACATCAGATTAATTCTGCTTTCAGTGCAGTGTGTAAATATAGCGCACTTGTGTGCATTTAGTGGCTTTGGGATTAGCGCTTGTCGAGCCAGGACATGGACATGGATCATATTCTGGAATTTCCATACCGCCCGGCTCCATAGCACACTTGTGTATATTTTGTTTTGCTTTTCTGCATATATGCATGTATATATATATATAGATATATATATATATATATATATATATATATATATATATATATATATATATATATATATACACACACACACACACACACACACACACACATATAGTGGGGCACGGTGGCTTAGTGGTTAGCACGTTTACCTCACACAACAGGATCCGGGTTTGATTCCCGTCTCGGCCATGTGTGTGTGGAGTTTGTGCATGTTCTCCCCGTTCCTCCTCATCCCCGTGCCTCAAGGGGTTTTTCTCCGGGTTCTCCGGTTCCTCCTCCCCCCCGGTCCAAAAACATGCACGGTAGGTTGATTGGCACCTTGGAAAAATTGTCCCTAGTGTATGAATGTGTGTGTGTGAATGTGTGTGTGTGTGTCCTGCGATGGGTTGGCATTCCATCCAGGGTGTATCCTGCCTTAATA
>JACRUU010000021.1:9073013-9105513 GCA_030449085.1 Kryptopterus vitreolus
ATCTATCTATCTATCTATCTATCTATCTATCTATCTATCTATCTATCTATCTGTATATCTATCATGTCTATCTATATCTATTATGTTTATATCTATCTATCTATCTATCTATCTATCTATCTATCTATCTATCTATCTATCACATGTCTATCTATCTATCTATCTATCTATCTATCTATCTATCTATCTATCTATCTATCTATCTATCTATCTATCTATCTATCTATCTATCTATCTATATATCTATCTATCTATCTATCTATCTATCTATCTATCTATCTATCTATATCTATCTATCTATCTATCTATCTATCTATGTATCTATCTATATCTATCTATCTATCTATCTATCTATCTATCTATCTATCTATCTATCTATCTATCTATCTGCTACTATCTATCTATCTATCTATCTATCTATCTATCTATCTATCTATCTATCTATCTATCTATCTATCTATCTATCTATCTATCTATCTATTACATGTATATTTGTCTGTCTATCTATCTATCTATCTATCTATCTATCTATCTATCTATCTATCTATCTATCTATCTATCTATCTATCTATCGCATGTATATCTATCTATCTGTCTGTGTGCCTATCTATCTATTACATGTATATTTGTCTATCTATCTATCTATCCTTTTTTATTCAAAGTTGAAAGAGACATTTTATATAAGTGGACTGTATTTGGGTTCAATGATTTCTACCCTGAATTTTTTTTTTTGCCGGATTTATTTGTGGAAAAACGAGAAGAAAGAAATAAACAGAAGAAATAAACAGAAGAAATAAACAGAAGAAATAAACAGAAGAAATAAATAGAAGAAATAAACAGAAGAAATAAACAGAATTGGTCTTTTATCTGCATCACCAGTGAAGCCGCTCGCGCCGCTCTCTTAACCTCACGTGACTCGCGCTCTGCGCAGCCGTTAACTGCAGCTCGTGCTCGTGTTGAACCCACGCGCGCCACCTCAGAACTGTAGCGGCGGTTTTCTGACTAAAATACACTTTATTTGACATATAATCATTTTCCTCACACTTATTTAGATATTCAGACTGTAAACAAATGTCCTCGGTGTGAGGTGAATATCTCTGGTGTACGATACACGTGTAGCAGAGACCGCGGGGACGCCGTTTTACACACAATTGAATTTGATAGGAACATTAATGGTCATAAACTAAAACTAATTCGATTTTTTTTTCATATACAGCAACTAAAAGTCCGGATCAAACCACAAACTCTGGATTCCTGAGGTAACGACACTGCCAACATGTCACCTTTATTATTATTATTAGTCCTTGTGTGGGAACATATTAATGATGGATATGAATAAGGGACATGGTAACCATATGGTTCTAATTTTATCCATTTATTTTATTTATTTTACAAGTAAAAAGTAAAAAAAAAAAACATGATAACTATTCAAACTTTTCTTTGGTAGTTTTGTATATTTCATGTTTTTATTTCATTCATTCATTCATTCGTTCATCTTCTACCGCTTTATCTGATCTTCCCTCGGGTCACGGGGAGTCTGTGTCTATCTCAGGCGTCTATGGGCATTAAGGCAGGATACACCCTGGATGGAATGCCAACACATCGCAGGACACACACACACACACACACAATTCACACCATACACACACACACACACACATCACACATCACACATCACACACTCACACACACTCAACGTCACTCACACACACACACACACACAGCAACAATACACAATGACACAATTTACACACACAGAGGAAGCCACTACCAGCACGCAAAACACCACTGACACCACAGGGTTCAACCCAGACACACAGACACACACACACATTACATACCACTAACACACACTACACACATCACACACACACACATTCATACACACATATAATCACACACTCACTCAATCACACACACACACATTCATACACACATATAATCACACACTCACTCAATCACTCACACACACACATACCACATACACACACATCACACAATCACACACTCACACACACAATCACACACAATCACACACATTCATCACACACACTCAATCACACACTCATACTCATCACACACTCACTCAATCACACACACATTCATACACACATATAATCACACACTCACTCAATCACACACACACATCACATCACACTCACACACTCACTCACACACACACATATCATCACACACACACACAATCACAACAACTCACATTCACTAACACACACATACACATGAGAACACACAGCACGCAATCCACACACACCAAAAAACAGACACACCATCACACACGGCCACACACACCATACAAACCACAACACTCACATAGAAAACACACCACACACTTTCACACACACACACACATTCATACACACATATAATCACACACTCACTCATCACACACACCACATTCATACACACAATCACACACTTACTCAGTCACACACTCATCATCACACACACATCCACACCATATATCCACACACTCACTCAATCCACACACACAATCACACACATCACACACACTCAATAACAACACATCGAACATATAACACACACGCCATCAGGACACAAGAGCAGAGCACACACGCAAGCAAGAACACACACAGGCAGACACAAAGAGAAGCAACACACGCCACGGCAACCACACACCATCACACACACTACACACACATACACACATAACTCCACACATACACACACACACTCACAATACACACACACACAGCACACACAATCACACACATCACACACACACAACTACACACATAATCACACACTCACTCAATCACACACACATTCATACACACATATAATCACACACTCACTCAATCACACACACATTCATACACACATATAATCACACACTCACACAATCACACACACACACATACACAAACACACTCACTCAATCAACACACATCAACCCCATCACACACTACACACTCATATCACACACACATTCATACACACATTCACACATCACACAATCACACACACACACACATCCACACATCATCACACACACATTCATACACACATATAATCACACACTCACTCAATCACACACACATTCATACACACATATAATCACACACTCATCACACACACACACACAACACACACATATAATCACACACTCACTCAATCACACACACTACACACATATAATCACACACACTCTCGCACACACACATCCTCACTCACACACACATCATCAACACACACACACACATATAATCACACACTCACTCAATCACACACACATTCATACACACATATAATCACACACACATCACACACATCTCACACATCACAATCACACACACATTCATACACATATAATCACACACACATTCACACATACACACACACACAAGGGACAATTTCCCAAGGTGCCAATTAACCTACCGTGCATGTTTTTGGACCAGGGGAGGAAACCGGAGAACCCGGAGAAAAAAAAACCCCGAGGCACGGGGAGAACATGCACAAACTCCACACACACATGGCCGAGACGGGAATCGAACCCGGACCCTGGCGGTGTGAGGCGAACGTGCTAACCACTAAACTGAGGTAACCCCCTGAGGTAATTATTATTAATATTTCTCCATAATCCTAACGTCCATCTTAATTAACGTCCCTAAGTCAGTCAGCAGTAGGTCAGGTGATAAATGACTGTGAATTTGGTCTGTTTATGTACACTCTATACCGATAAGACGGTAAGTCGCACGCATCTGCCTTCGCGTTGCGAATGTTGCACAGGACCATATGTAACCTGTAGCCACCTCGGAACGAGAGCGTCCACGTCCGCAAAACATACTGCCTCACTAATGCGCAAACCATGCAGATCTGGAGAATTACATATGGCAATTGTGTAGGAGAAGTATGAGCGATGTTATGAGTTCAGCAGAAGTGTGTCTGTGTGGTCTGTAACGTGGGGCTGAACGGGGGGCCTACCAACCAGATGTGTCGACCTTTGGACAAAAGAACTGAAGTGAAAGTGTGCGCTTAAGTCTGGAACCTTGCAAATTGTACGCCATAAAACAACTTTTGCGCGACACGTGCAAAACGAGGACGTTGTCGGCAGGGAAATTATCCCATGTGTGTATTTTTTTTTTCTCTTTTCTTTAGTAGAAAATACTAAGCAGTTGTACAAAAAGAATCTACTTAGGCTCGGTCATGTGACCGTACTGATTTTTACAAATAGTTTTTTTTTTTTAAGTCACATAATAAACCATCACACCGCCAGGGTCCGGGTTCGATTCCCATCTCGGCCATGTGTGTGTGGAATTTGTGCATGTTCTCCCCAGGTTTTTCTCGGGGTTCTCCGGTTTCCTCCCCCGGTCCAAAAAACATGCACGGTAGGTTGATTGGCACCTTGGAAAATTGTCCCTAGTGTATGAATGTGTGTGTGTGTGTGTGTGTGTGTGTGTGTGTGTGTGTGTGTGTCCTGTGATGGGTTGGCATTCCGAAGTTGCTCAGTCATTTCATGAATCTTTGTGGAACACAAGATACACTTTAGTTCCGTATTCCCTGTTACCTCAGCATCGTATCATGTAATACGTATCATAACCCTTCTGTCATCAATATCTCATTCTCTCTCTCTCTCTCTCTCTCTCTCTCTCCATTTATCTCTGTCTCAGAAAATGCTGCCTTTCACTGATGTAACCAGGACTCAGAGGTTCTGCCCTGGAGACGTTACTATTTAAAGCGTGCTGAAACCCCTTCCATAAATATGGAATACATTTTTCCTAACACAAAAACATTACATCATGACAACAGTTATATTATTGCTGTTAAGCAAGACATCCATTCTTAAATCCTCGATTAGTTTTCGACGGTTTTGAGGGTTTTTTTTTAGCAAATTTCCCAGTCCATAGAATCTTTAACAGATTAATATTAATCACAAATAACCGCACCCTTCCTGAAATAATGAGAATCGGGATCAGTTTGGTCTGAAGAATTTACATAACGTTATTCGATTTTGAATTATAGCTGACTCTATAGATTATTGCTGACTTGGCATTTTTCTGTTTGGCTGTTTATATGCTAATGAATCCTCCCGAATGACAAATTCCACTTTCCGTGCTACGAATGAAGTCTGTTCACTTTATTTATGAACGAGACACAGTTTACAGAATATTCACCTTATCACGATGATGTAACCTCCTGCCTTAATGTGTTAAGACACTGAAGGACATTTTCTTTCCTGACCTCAATGCCCCTATATCTCTCTCTCTCTCTCTCGTTCCCTGTGGCACCTGCCAACCTTTGGCCTTTGACCCCGCCTTGGAGTAGCAGGCAGGCAAAACAGAAGCATGTGTCGACTGCGAACTCCTTTTTCTCTTCTCTCTTCTCTCTTCTCTCTTTTCTCTTTCCTCCTGCACGAGAGGTTATAATTCTTCAGATGCTTTCAACTTGTCTTTCATCACCGTCTCCATCTGCCTCGTGTTTCTCTTCACCTTTATCTATCGCTCTCTCGTGCAGTCTATCCATCTCTGTCCTCCAGTGTGGACTCCGTATCATTTTTCTCTGTCCACCCCCTCACCTATTCCCATCTATCAGTTTCTCTTTTCAGCCTATTCATTTCAATAATAATAATAATAATAATAATAATAATAATAATAATAATAATAATAATAATTACAATAAGAATAATTCTTGAGATTTCAATTTCTTCCAAAGCTTTACACATCTCTCTCTCTCTCTCTCTCTCTCTCTCTCTCTCTCTCTCTCTCTCTCTCTCTCTCTCTCTCTCTCTCTTTTTCTCTCTCTCTCTGTCTTGTCTGTTTCTCTCTCTGTCTGTTCTTCTTTTCTCTCTCTCTCTCTATGTCTCTCTCTCTCTCTCTCTCTCTCTCTTTTTCTCTCTCTATCTGTCTCTCTGTGTCTCTCTTTCTCTCTGTCTATATCGCTATCTTTTATTTTTGTCTATTCTTGTTCTCTCTCTCTGTCTCTCTGGTGTCTCTCTGTCTTTTTTTCTCTCTCTCTATCTCTCTCTTTTCTCTCTCTATCTGTCTCTCTCTGTCTGTTTCTCTCGCTCTCTCTCTTTTCTCTCTTTTCTCTCTGATATATCTCTCTCTCTTCTCTTCTGTTCTATCTCTTCTCTATGTCTATTTCTATCTCTCTCTCTTAAACCTGTCTCTGCTCTGTCTCTCTCTCTCTCTCTCACTCTCTCTCTCTCTCTCTCTCTATCTCTCTCTCTCTCCCTCTCTCTCTCTCTGTCTCTCTCACTCTCCCTCCCTCCCTCACTGTCTTTCACTCTCTCTAGCCCAGAACAGTAATGTGTGCACAGCTGGCCTCGACACAACATTCCAACAAACGTGTGTCTTTACGAACCTCCAGTTGACTCTGTCTCCTGTTCTGCTTTTCCTCTCCACTCTCTTTTTTCCCCACTTTGCCCAGGATCAGGAATTTTTATAGTCATCCTGATCCGGCGCAGCATGTTTGAGGTAGTGACTAAAAATGCCCCTTAAATACACACTGCGATGCGTAAAAGGCGGAAACAATGCACTGTATGCATAATGAATTTTCTAACCCCTTTCTGTGCTGCCATTTACATGCAAATCCACACTGCGACATTGTAAAGCGCATTATACCGCACTGTCCTGAGGTCCAGCGTCCCACACCGTGTAAACTGCTCAACATGATCTATGATCAGCTGCAAAAGCCACTGTGTTGGTTCACCTGCTGGGATTGGGGGGTTGGGGGGGGGGGGGGGGGTCATTAAAATAAAAGATTTATATTTAAATATCAGCTCGAGTGTGTGCAAAAATCCAACGTCGCTGTTTAGTTTAAAAATTGTACGCTGTCTCGCACATTTCAATGCACAACATGGACGCAAAGTCACACTTTATGCGAAGATATTCATTCATTCATTCATCTTCTAGCGCTTTATCCGATCTTCCCTCGGGTCACGGGGAGTCTGTGTCTATCTCAGGCGTCTATGGGCATTAAGGCAGGATACACCCTGGATGTAATGCCAACCCATCACAGGACAAACACACACATACATTCAAGGTGCCAATCAACCTACCGTGCATGTTTTTGGACCAGGGGATGAAACCGGAGAACCCGGAGAAAAAGCCCCTGAGGCACGGGGAGAACATGCACAAACTCCACACACACACCCGGCCGAGACAGGAATCGAACCCGGACCCTGGCGGTGTGAGGCGAACGTGCTAACCACTAAACCACCGTGCCCCCCTTTATGTGAAGGTATAATGATATAATCTTTACTACCTGATGGCAAACTGAAAATGTACAGTCAATACAGTCAATTCCATGCGCATATTTATTCCAGTTCATATTACAAAGTGTGTACTACTATTTGTTTTGTATTGTTTTACCCACATAATTTTGGGATAATTATATCTGTATATAATTGCGAATTCACAGTATATATAGAATAGAATTCATAGTATTCACCCAATGATATACTGATTATCTTTTCTACATATGTAATCTGCATATACTCGCATCATAGCTGGTGTACAGTATACATATTATATATATATATATATATATATATATATATATATATATAGATATATAATATATATATTGTGATTGTGGCGCCCTCCCATTAGGGGTCGCCACAGCAGATGGTCTGCATATTAGTCTTGGCGCATGTTTTTCTTCCGAACGCAACCCTCGCCATCTATCCTGGCTTGGGACCGGCACCAGCAATTCACTGGCTTGCTTGTGCAATCCTAATGGCTGGAACAGACTGAACAATTGGCGTTCCCCCAAGGCCTTGCTCAAGGGTTTTTTTACCTTTTTCCTTGTTGCCTTAGGGCCAACTTTTGTCCCGGGCCCACTAGCGGCAGCTCGGCTGGGACTCTCAGCAGAGCCCAATAAATGTATATATCACATATTTTCTGTGCATATTGTGTTTTACACAAATCCTACTCTAACGCGCACACACACACACACACACACACACATGTAATACATGTAATGTTTTGCACAATTGCAGCTATTTCCACTTCTGTTTAGATACTAAACTAATCTCTCCATATTTGTATTGGTCACAAACCACTGTAGGATGAATGTACTTTACATTTTCTCTTCATCGTCATTTGCCACCGCACACCTAATAATAAAAGAAATAAAAATAAAAACAGGGGAACGGTGGCCTTGGTTAGGTTCGATCGCCTCCCGTTCGATTCCCATCTCTGCCATGTGTGTGTGGAGTTTGCATGTTCTCCCCGTGCCTCAAGGAGGTTTTTCTCCGGGTTCTCCGGTTTCCTCCCCCAGTCAAAAAAAAAAAAAAACATGCACGCCCACGCGGTAGGTTGATTGGCACCTTGGAAAATTGTCCCTGGTGTATAAATGTGTGTGTGAATGTGTGTGTGTGAGATGGGTTGGCATTCCATCCAGGGTGTATCCTGCCTTAATGCCCATCGACGCCTGAGATAGGCACAGACTCCCCGTGACCCGAGGGAAGATCGGATAAAGCGGTAGAAGATGAATGAATGAATAAAAATTAAAACAAAACAGTGGTTTCTGACCCACAATGCTGCCAGGACTAATATATCAGTGTTGGAACAATATTATTGCGCTTTTGCTCCACACGCACTCTCTGCTCCATAATGCATTACGGATAAATCAGTTTGGAATTCCGGAAAAAGAATTCCACTTAAAAGAAGTCCGTATTTGTACTGGCTATTTCAGGACGTTTTGTTTTTTTATGGAGAAAGTATGATAATGTACTATTTGCCGAAGCATGCGGAGTTCAACCGGAGTGTTGTTTTCTCTCCGAAGATGCGCAGGAATGGTCTTGTTTATGTAACAAATTGCTGAACTGCTTCTCTTCTCATTCCTGGAAGTAACGACACGTACGGCGTCCCAATCATTTGTATATCGGGATACGTTTGGAATATCTGGATTCCTGTCTGAAACGTAATAACTACGTCTCTAAACTGTCGATATATAACGTTTAAAGCGCATGAAGCTTCATGAAGACGCGTTGCGTGTTAAGTTCGGACTGGAGTGTCCTGCACAGATCCCTGACCTCAACCCCAATGAATATTTCTGAGATGAATTGGAAAACAGACCGAACCCCAGTAACCCCAGTAAAGCTCATACGGTGGAATCACCGCAGCTTCACCCCAAAATGTCATGGGGAATTATAATAATATAACATAAAAGCATAATATTCATTTATTCATCTTTTCCCGCTTTATCTGATCTTCCCTCGGGTCACGGGGAGTCTGTGCCTCTCAGGCGGGATACACCCATCGCAGGATACACACACATACTAGGGACAATTCTCCAAGGTGCCAATCAGCCTACCGTGCATGTTTTTGGACCGGGAGGGAAACCAGAGAACCCGGAGAAAAACCCCCTGAGAACATGCACAAACTCCACACACACATTGCCGAGACGGGAATCGAACCCGGGTGCTGGCGGTGTGAGGCGAACGTGCTAACCACTAAACCACCGTGCCCCTTAAACGCATAATATAATAATAATAAATACATATGGATCAGATGGTGTGCACAAAACGTGTAAAGCCTGATAGTACTGCACTTTTATAGTACTATTACGTTTATAACCATTGTTTTATTCTATGTTAGTCATTTTTCATGCTATTAGGAGAATACTGACTATAATAGTGTCATATCTCTGTATGTATGAATAGTAGGTTTACGGCTGGGAACAGGACATTACAGATGTAATGTGAGGACAGAGCTTCAGGTCGAACATGATTAAGTACCGAACAGGTGTTTTTAGCAAAACTGAACCTTTGTGTGTAAAATAGTTTGGACATTATTTTTTAGTAAGACAGACTAAAACAGATTGTCACAATCTTATATGAGGGAAAAAAAACACAAGATAAAGATTGGTAACAGTTATCAGAATGAACAATGTTTTAACAATGGACATTGTCTTAAAGCAGGGGTGGGCAAAGCCCGCGGGCCACATCCGGCCCGGGAAAGATCGGTACAGAATCCTCCAAATCAAATCGGATCATAATTATGACTGCATTCATTTGACCTTGTCTTGTAATTGTCTGGTGTTCCACCAGGTGGCGCATAAGGCGCGGTGATACATCGAGTGTTAACTTTAGTGCCTTTTTATATGTTTATGTTTGATATGTATGCATCTGGTGTTGGCCCGGGCTCTTCTGTCAAAGTCAGTGTGGCCCCTGAGCCAAAATGTTGGCCCCCCCCCCCACGTCTTAAAGCATGTACAAGTTTAGTCCTCGGACTCCACCGGATCAGTTCCATCATTCCATAATGCGCACTTCGGAAACTTCCAGGGCTGTTGACGACAATCGAAGAGAGCTCCCCCTAGAGGTGTGTAGGCCTCAGTAAATTATGACGAGCCTCTCACGAATAGGTCCGATTCTCCAGACTAATGTTAATGGCATTTATGGCATCATGGAAAGACGTTCGTCCATATGGCCCAGTATTATAGTGTCTTTGTTTGGGGAGGGGCAGCGAAGAAATGCTTCTCTCAATCCTCTTTGAACGTTTCAACTAATTGACCCCCCCCCCTATTCAATCCATCTGTTGCCTAGTAAATGCCTGCTAGACCATTATGGTTTGTGGTTATATTGATGTACAGGCATCACATTGCATTGTATTGAAATGGCGTCCCATACAGGGGTGAACGGAACATTGTGGTATCATTCTACTAGTATATACTAAATGATAAACAAAATAGCCCAAGGCCCTGGTGGTTCGGCCAAACAAAAAGAGAAGGGGCTGCATGCTAATTGTCGAAGGTTGCGCAAAGGCAAACGTGCCGTATTTAGTCGTTTTCTCGCTGCGCTGAATGCGGTCGAAGGCTTCCTGCCGAGATTAGAGGCTCGCCGCGCATGTGGTGTTGTGGCTACATACCTTCAGTCTGCGTAAACGCAATCTGTTGCAGATTTTTGCCAGAGTACTGGGAATAGAGAGAATGAGAGAGAGAGAGAGAGTTTATAGGATGAGAGAAGCGCCAGAAAAGGTGACCGAGATGGAATCATTGTGAGCATGGGATGCAATGATGGGAGCCAGGTGACGGAGGAGAATTAAGAAATCCGACGTGTCAGATTTAGAACGCAGGGCGGTGGTGGTAGTTACAAATAAAAGATTTAAAGAGCGAGAACATCTGCAAAATGTTTTTTTTTTCTTTTCTTTTTTTTTCTGTGGAGGGGTGGAATCATTAATCCACCACAGTCCAGATTCCAGTGTGATTTCTGTACGAAGGCCATGCTGCATGCTGGCTTGGTTCAATTTCGCTCGGGATTTCAGTTTTGCGTTTATAAAACTCAGTAATTATTTACAGCAAAAAAAAAAGAAAAAGAAATATTCATGAGCCAAAATGGCAGGAATTTAAAGCCAGGTTCACATGTACATCTTCTTAAAGAATAGAACATATAGGCACATTTATTTATTTAATTTTATTCATTCTACATACTCTATTGAAGGCACGGTGGTTTAGTGAATAGCACGTTCGCCTCACACCTCCAGGGTCCGGGTTCGATTCCCGTCTCGGCCATGTGTGTGTGTGGAGTTTGTGCATGTTCTCACTGTGCCTCAGGGGGTTTTTTCTCCGGGTTCTCCGGTTTCCTCCCCCGGTCCAAAAACATGCACGGTAGGTTGATTGGCACCTTGGAAAATTGTCCCTAGTGTATGAATGTGTGTGTGTGTGTGTTGTGTGTCCTGCGATGGGTTGGCATTCCATCCAGGGTGTATCCTGCCTTAATGCCCATAGACGCCTGAGATAGACACAGACTCCCCGTGACCCGAGGGAAGATCGGATATAGCGGTAGAAGATGAATGAATGAATGAATGATACTCTATTGATACTGTGAGGGAAATTCTTTTCTTCACATCTCCCAGCTTGCTTTGGAAAGCAGGGTCAGCTATGGTACAGAACACCTGGAGCACATTGGGTTAAATGGGCCTGGTGATACCGGGGCCCGAACCCCCGACCTTCCGATCAGCGCCAGTGTGAGTGTGTGGGGTTGTGTATGTACAGAGACAGAAATCTTTATTAAGGCCAAAAAAAAACAAGCACATGGTCGTTATTCATTCATTCATTCATCTTCTACCGCTTTATCCGATCTTCCCTCGGGTCACGGGGAGTCTGTGTCTATCTCAGGCGTCTATGGGCATTAAGGCAGGATACACCCTGGATGGAATGCCAATCCATCACAGGACACACACTCACATTCACACACACACATTCATACACTAGGGACAATTTTCCAAGGTGCCAATCAACCTACCGTGCATGTTTTTGGACCGGGGAGGAAACCGGAGAACCCGGAGAAAAAAACCCCCCTGAGGCACGGGGAGAACATGCACAAACTCCACACACACATGGCTGAGACAGGAATCAAACCCGGACCGTGGCGGTTTGAGGCGAACCTGCTAACCACTAAACAATGCCATTTCCCACTCTAACCATCTTTAAGAATCCAGGTGGGAAATAATAAGTGCACCCGATAATATCTTAACGACGCTGGGATGATTATTGCTGGGAATCTCTAAAACGTGGGAATTCGGAAAGTCTGGCGAACTCATTAGAAGGCGAATAAAGTGAAGAGCAGCAGTTGCTTCTCCGAGGTCGTGACTGGTTTTCTTTCTTCTTGGCGTGATGTAAACGCACAGGTGATTGCTCCAGAGCAGCGAGCCGACATGCTGCTTTTGGAAAGGTCCTGTTTTGTTGAAGTGTCTTTTTTTTCATGCTGCTGAATATCTCTTGGCTAGGTTTTAAAAAAGCACGGTTTTTTTTTTCGTCTCATAAGGTTAGCTAATTGTTTATACAAGTTGTTAAGGTATTTATGTCTTTATAAAACATACTTATTCAACTCTATTTATATTGCATGTTGATATTGTCCCTAAGCAGCTTTACCCAATGAAATGTTTTTAAGCGAACACTTTAAATTACTAGGGAGACTCCAAATGTTCCTTATTATTACAGTTCCATCATTGTTAACGGTTCATATGTTGATAAAGATCTAGTTAAAACATAACACACTAATTGATTCTATTTGAGCTTATTTCTTATGCAGATTCAAAAAACACTCATATTAGTTCATGCAGTAAAATGTTTCAGCATTATTTTAAACACAAGTTTAGATATATGTGTGTGTCTATATATATATATATATATCGTATATTATATATAATATATATATATATATATATATATATATAGATATATATATATATATATAGACACATATGATATATATGATCTCATTGCGTGGGGGCACGGTGGCTTAGTGGTTAGCACGTTCGCCTCACACCGCCAGGATCCGGGTTCGATTCCCGTCTCGGACATGTGTGTGTGGAGTTTGTATGTTTTTCTCCCCGTGCCTCAGGGGGTTTTTTTCTCGGGTTCTCCGGTTTCCTCCCCCGGTCCAAAAACATGCACGGTAGGTTGATTGGCACCTTGGAAAATTGCCCCTAGTGTATGAATGTGTGTGTGTGAATGTGAGTGTGTGTGCCCTGCGATGGGTTGGCATTCCGTCCAGTGTGTATCCTGCCTTAATGCCCATAGACGCCTGAGATAGGCACAGGCTCCCCGTGAACCGAGAAGATCGGATATAGCGGTAGAAGATGAATGAATGAATGATCTCATTGCAATGAATGATTTATCGTCAAAGCCGTCTTTTCCTTTGTTTGTATTGGTTGTAATGGCAATTGGGTCAAAGCAAAATGCCTTCTGGTGCTTCCGTGATAACACAGACTGGTCAGTGTCTACACTGAACACCGCTGAAAGCACCAGAGCATCGGATTTTGACCGCGGAACGAATGTTCTGATGAATCGCAGTTCTTTTTTACATCCTGTGGACACTGAGCGATATTCTGCTGGGAAACCTTTGCATGCATGTGGATGCTACTCTGATTTATCCCTCTTTTCCCAAACAACCCGAGTACAATCCATCATGCAAAGTTCCCTAACAACAGCGGCCTTGTTCAGCGGGATAATGCTCTTTTGCTACACTGCAAATTGCCGAAAGGCTTGAAGAATTTCAGTCCGCAATCTGATCAAGCATCTTAGACAAACGAATCCGCTCCACCAAGGCCCCGCCTCAGACTTAAAAGTGGAGCAGCTGCGAAAGTCTTGCAAAAGAAGCGTAAATGGTGACGAATTGTGACTTAACACCAAAGCATGCGGTGGAGAATTAGGTTAAGGAGGATTAAAGGATAAAAAAAAAACAACAAAAAACACAAATCTATAACAAGAAAACGCTAGTCGTGGAAGTTGTATTGTAGTGTAGCATACTGCTGCCCCCTAGTGTCCGGTGCGCTGTAGTGCACACGTCCATCCCGCCATAAACCACACAAGGATTCAAAGGTTACAGATTTAATTCTTTTATTTCACATTTCTTTGTTGAAGTGTATATTCCACCAGCAGGTGATGTCTACATCGTGTTATTCCGAAAAGTTTACGCTATGTGAAAGAAACACAGCTTAAAGCTTACGCCAAAATTAAGCCCACTGTCGGTCGGTTTAAAAAAAAAAGAATAAAAGAAAAGAAAAAAAAAAGTCCTACAAGCTATAAATTGCATAAAAGAACACACACAATTCCTCATCTATATATTGAGGATGAGGTAGCATACTCACATTATACTCTCGTATACACACATATATAAGGTTCTGCATTGTTTCCGTAACCTGAATGTTACTACATCATTCTTGTGAGCGAAAAGAAATGAAGGGATTTTTTTTTCCCCTTACACAGCAAATTAAAGTAAGATCTCAGTGACAGCCACTTTATTATTATTATTATTATTATTATTATTATTTACAGCCCATAATTTTCTTTTTCTCTTTCAGTGCATTAGCAGGATGTATGCTGTACCATAATATACGGTATATATATATATATATATATATATATATATATATATATATATATATATATATATATATATATAGGAGATATACATTTATTTTTGTCGCTCTGCCCAGTCGCCAGCCAGTAACCCACACAGCAGCCTGTGTTGATCGCACGAATAACCACGAGTTAACAATAAACTAATACTTTCCGTTTTTTTCCTATTACTCTTAACTAACTGTAACAGATTATTATAATTATATACATTCTCTCTCAAAATCTCTCCCTTTCATAAAATGAATGATTGATTGATATTGATTTTACTCAGGAAATTGTTCTTTTAATATTCATTTCTTTGTTAATGTCAATGTTTTTAGTGGTGGTTTTAATTGTAAAAAATATGGGACGTGGCCCCTTTAAGAATTGTGTTCCGGTTGCTTTTCCATATAAACCTGGTGATACGTTTAGGTTATACGGAAGCGCTTTATTGCCACAATACGGATTTGGGAATGCGATGCGCTTGCGTAAGGTTCCATACGGTAATATACGCTAATATAGTGAGGAGATCGTACCTGTTGTGAATGCGCAGCTCGTAGGTGTAATTCGGGGAAATTTAGGAAGCGTACGCAGAGTGAAGGAGCGGAACAGTCACATAGTAATGCACACTGCGTTAATAACAGTGCAGTTAAAGTGAAATTGCGTTAACATGTTAATGACAGCCCTAATATACACATATATATATATATATATATATATATATATATATATATATATATATATACTATATATATATATATATATATATAAATATATATATACTCTGACAATCAGGTCATATATGCGAAACTATTATAAATGACAACAAAGAAATGATTTATCAAAAAACGTGTACAACTACAGTAAAGGAGGCAAGAAATTCAATTTAGTTCTATATAGATACAGAAGGCTTCATTATATATATATATATATATATATATATATATATATATATATATATATGTATGTATATATACATATATATATATATATTTTTTTCCAAGCGGTGTAAAGTAAAACAAAGAAAGCCCTATCAAAAATAGTGTAAAACTCACAATGATAATAATAAAACTAATAATAATAATCACATAAAATAATAATAATAACAATAGTTATTATTATTCGGGTTGATCTGAAGTGCATATTCAGTGCAATTGACTATTTCTAAGTAGGAAATATAAAAACAAAAATGCACTAATATGGCCTGGCGCTCGAGATCGCTACCTCAGCTGAGTTTCGTGACCCGCGATTGGATGGTGACTCTTCTGACGGGCGTCTGATCTGCGTTACGATTGGCCACCAGCTCCTGTAACTGCAGAGCCCCTCCTCCGATGAAGCAGAACGCAGGGCAGACGGGAGCGGAGCAGTCGACCGGACCCTCCCAGAGTGGGCGCAGTGAATGGGCGTCGTAAAACGTGACGCGGCTCTTCTCGAAGTCCAGGCACACGCCGAGCCTGGGAGGGAGGGGATAGGTGACGCCGTTTGGCGAGGAGGGGCCGTTGCCGTTAGCGATGTCCCTGTGATTGGCTGTTCCGTGGTGAGCATTGGCGGGGAGATAAATCTTGCCCATGCCCATGGTGAGGAAGGTGAACGGGGGCAGAGAGTCGGAAGAGTCTTCTGCCCCGCTGTCATGGCCACTGTCAGGGTCGTAGCTGCACATGGAAGGAAACAGGTCATGGGTCGGGGGATTTGATATGACGTGGCAAAATGTAGGTGGGATTTATTGAGGGCCGATGTTTGGGACCGTTTTCTTTTCTGCCCTATTATTATTATGTTTATTATATATATTATATATATATATATATATATATATATATAGTATATATATATATATTATATATATATATATATAAGTGGATCTCAGTGTAAATATTTTTTGCTCGTACAGGTTTAGATTCAAATGTCAGGGTAATATTTTCTACATAAATATAAATAAATATATATTTTTTCAAATAAAAACACATTGTGTAAAGGCAGAGACTTGGAGGAAAAACAGTGGGAGGAAAAAGGTGGAAAAACCTCGGAGCGGAGGTTTCTAATGTGGCCACTAGGGGGCAGATGAACTGATGAAAGCACAGACGCTCCCCACCCCACAAACAAACAATTGACCAACTTCCGCCGATACGAACAAACGTCCCCACAAAGTCAAATTTGAAAACACTTTTTTTTCCCCAGATACCCTTCGATCCCAGGTCACCCTTCTCCATCCGCCACTTTTTTCTTCCCTTCTATAAGACGCTCTCCATTACGTTGCACTGTTGACGACTTCTCCTTGACAGCGCACCACTCCACTGCATTTTCCCTTTTTCCCTCCAGTCCTCGACGGCTCCCTACTCGCACCACAAATCCCCATGACCCATCCCTTCATCCAAACGATCACACATTTTATTAATTCTCTACGAAAGAAAGTCTAAATAAAAGACTACACAAAAACCTGTGATTTCTCACCGTGGACTGGCCATGTCTTGCGGCAGATGAAACCATTCCTGTAGCTTCGACTCCAGACCCACGCCGACCTTTTACCATACAAATACACAGAGAGCAACAGTGAGAGACCGCGGCGTGAAGAAAACACTAAATAGTTAATAATAATAGTATTTGTTTTTTTTTTATGTTTTTTGTTTTTTTATTTCGGTCAGATTTTATTGTTAAAAAACAGAAGGTTGGGGGTTCAGACATGAGCAATACCAAAAAACGCCACGTGATCAAAGCCCTTAAATGTCTGGACCCGCGTTTGCGAACGTTAAAATCACACACGCCATGAACATACTTACCTTAACCAAGTATGAGCCCGGCTCCACTGAGCATGCCCAGTAGTGGCGGCCCTGCGTGACGGCCACGTCGCCCACCAGCAGGTCGGCGGTCAGGTGACAGGAAGTCAGGGCTCGGTCGGCGGCCTGCAGGAGCGAGAGGCCGGGCACGCTGCGGGCGCAACGCTGCTCTTTACTCACCACGAGTCTATCGGCGTGTAGACCCCATCGAGAATCTAAATAGAAATTAAGCACTGATTGGGGGGAGGGGGGGGGGGTAAAGGAGGAGAAGAGAAAAAAGGGATGCAAGTGGGAATAAGTTGCAGGAGATACAGTCGTCAGCAAAAGGAGGGATAAAAGGAGGACATAGAAAGCAGGAAAGGATTGGAGTTTAGACAAGATTGATTGGCTCGAACAAACGGGATAAACACAAACAAACTACAGACTTTACTGAAAATATTCCTGTTTGTTTATTTTTAGCAGGCGAATAAGAAGCACGTTTTGAAAAGGGGGGGGGGGAAACGGCGATGAGCTACATGCACGCATTCGGGAGACCCTGATTAATAAGGAAGACCGCACAAGACATGCAAGTTTTTCCATAACAAATTACATCACGAGTGCGTTCGGAGGCTCGAAGAAGAAAGAACCAAGCACTGAGAGGAGAAATAAAAATATGGAAGATGAGCTTTAAAGATGAATAAGGGATGGGGAAAAAAAGAAGTGGGCGGAGGAATGGGGATGGATAGAAAAAAAGCAAAAGAGAGAAAGAGAGAATATGGGTTAGTGAGAATTACTTCATGGGTGAACAGAGGACTTGCCACACAGGATGCATACAGTGTGTGTGTGTGTGTGTGTGTGTGTGTGTGTGTGTGTGTGTGTGTGTGTGTGTTTGGGTTTTTTTTTTTTCCAACCTGAAATCATTTCAAACAAACACAATATAATGACACAAAACAAAATCGGCAATGAAAATGTCACAACATGCTTATTAACGCTAAAAACAACGGATTTATGAATGAAACGAGACAATGTATGAGCTTTTGTCAAAGTGTAATGATGAAACCGGTTTGATCTGGTGAGACGCCTCGTTCGGGCGTGTCCCGGGTGTTTACCTGGAGCCGGAGGAGTGTGCAAGTACACTTCTTCGCTGTACTCGCCAAACCCGGCTTTATTGCAGCCCCTCACCCGGAGGACGTAGACGCTGTCCATCTCCAGCCGGTTGATAACCGCGCTGCTCCCGCTCACCTCGTCCAATCGCTGCCAGCCCCAGCGGGCTCCGGCCAATCCGCCGCGCAGGCCGGCTCGCGTCCCGCCCCCCGGCACGACGCCCCGCCGGCGGTATTCCACGGAGAAGTGCCAGGCGGGGGAGGACTCCTGTGGCAAGCGCCAACACAGGAAGAGCTGGTCGTAGGCGAGTGTGTGCTGGGTGTCGATCACGGGGGCTAAAGGGGCTGAGGGTAATAAGGAAGGATCTCATTGTCGGAAACAGGGGCAGGGGCAAACGTTTTGACTCACAGGGGGCCACATTGACTTTTAACACCAGATGCAAGCATACCAAACGTAAACATGTAAAAGAGCGTTAATGTTAGTACTCAAAGTGCCTAATGCGCCATCTGGTGGAACGTCAGGCAATTACACATTACAGGACAAGGTCAAATGAATGGAGTTGGAATTGGACAATTCTGTAGCAACCTTTGGCGGGCCGGATTAAAAGGACTCAGGGGCACAGATGTGGCCCGCGAATTATAGTTTGCCCACCCCTGGTCATAACTAACAGAGGTCCGTCATTTATCTTCTACCGCTTTATATCTGATCTTCTTCCCTCGGGTCACGGGGAGTCTGTGTCTATCTCAGGCGTCTATGGGCATTAAGGCAGGATACACCCTGGATGGAATGCCAACCCATCACAGGACACACACACCACACACACACACACACATTCATACACTAGGGACAATTTTCCAAGGTGCCAATCAACCTACCGTGCATGTTTTTTGGACCGGGGAGGAAACCGGAGAACCCGGAGAAAAAACCCCTGAGGCACGGGGAGAACATGCACAAACTCCACACACACTCACATGGCCGAGACGGGAATCGAACCCGAACCCTGGCGGTGTGAGGCGAACGTGCTAACCACTAATCCACCGTGCCTCTAAGGAATATCACGTTAATCAAATTGGGTGAAATATATGATCTGTTTCGAATCCCACCTTGAATAAAGTTTAGGTCCGTGAGAAGCTTAAGCTCTCTGGAGACATCCAGTTGAAAGTGTCGGAAAGAGGGATCAGCCGACAGAGAGAAACTCTGCAGCGAGTCGATTGACCGGGCCAGCCTGTTGAGAGAGGAGAGAGAGAGAGAGAGAGAGAGAGAGAGAGAGAAGGGAGATAGAGGAGAGGTGTATGTGAGTATAAATATAATTCATTCATTCATCTTCTACCACTTTATCCGATCTTCCCTCGGGTCACGGGGAGTCTGTGCCTATCGCAGGTGTCTATGGGCATTAAGGCAGGATACACCCTGGATGGAATGCCAACACATAGCAGGACACACACACACACACATTCACACACACATTCATACACTAGGGACAATTTTCCAAGGTGCCAATCAACCTACCGTGCATGTTTTTGGACCGGGGAGGAAACCAGAGAACCCGGAGGAAAAAAACCCCCTGAGGCACGGGGAGAACATGCAAACTCACATACACACATGGCCGAGACGGGAATCGAACCCGGACCCTGGAGGTGTGAGGCGAACGTGCTAACCACTAAAGCCACCGTGCCCCCTCACTTAGAATTCACATGGTGTAAAAAGTGGATTAAAAATGCCAGACGGCCAAAAATACAACGCCCGTACCTGTTATATGTTTGCCTGGCCGCATGGACGAAGCAAGCTGGATCGGTCTCTTTCAGCAGCTCCTGGGTAAACGCCATCAGGCCTGCGTGCTCCAGCAAGCTACGCCGCTCCGATACCTGACCGGCCAAAGCCTCGCTCCTCCTCTGGTGTGAATGTTCCAGGGCCTGAGCCAGGATCACCTGCCTCTCCGAGAGCAGAGCCGTCAACTCCCTGACACACTGAGAGAGCTGTTCACGGGCCGCTATGGCTGTTGACCTACACACACACACACACACACACACACACACACACACACACACACACACACACACAGGACACACACAGGCAAATATTTAGAGCAAGAAAGTACTTATTTCCCTGGAAACTGTATCACACAGATTGTATCTCTTAGAGACAGGAAATTTGTCAATGGATTTTTAGATGATGTTCGCCATTTGTAGCACCCTGCTAATAACCCTGCTGTTTGTTAATACTATTAATAATGTTAATTAATAATAATAATAATAATAATATAATAATAGTGGGCACGGTGGTTTAGTGGTTAGCACGTTCGCCTCACACCGCCAGGGTCTGGGGGTTCGATTCCCGTCTCGGCCATGTGTGTGTGGAGTTTGCATGTTCTCCCCGTGCCTCAGGGGGTTTTTCTCCGGGTTCTCTGGTTTCCTCCCGGTCCAAAAACATGCACGGTAGGTTGATTGGCACCTTGGAAAATTGTCCCTAGTGTGTGAATGTGTGTGTGTGTGTGTGTGCCCTGTGATGGGTTGGCATTCCATCCAGGGGTGTATCCTGCCTTAATGCCCATAGACACCTGAGATAGGCACAGACTCCCCGTGACCCGAGGGAAGATCGGATAAACGCGGTAGAAGATGAATGAATGAACATGAATGAATGAATAATAATAATAATAGGAGGAATATAATAAAACAAAGGGGGCACGGTGGCTTAGTGGTTAGCAACGTTCGCCTCACACCACCAGGGCCAGGGTCCGGGTTCGATTCCCGTTCTCGGCCATGTGTGTGTGTGGAGTTTGTGCATGTTCTCCCCGTGCCTCAGGGGGTTTTTTCTCCGGGTTCTCTGGTTTCCTCCCCGGTCCAAAAACATGCACGGTAGGTTGATTGGCACCTTGGAAAATTGTCCTCTAGTGTATGAATGTGTGTGTGAATGTGTACACTCCATCCAGGGTGTATCACTCCTTAATGTGATCCATAAGGGGTGTATCCTGCCTTAAGATGCCCATAGCATGCCAGAATAGGCACAGGACGACCGTTCCAACGTGGGAAGGAAAGAGGGAGAAGAGCGGTCATAGGAAGAATAGAATAAGCGGTAAGATTAGATAATGAATAATAATAATGAATAATAATAATGAAAGAGAATGAATAATAGAAAATAATAGAAATACAGAGGAGAAATAAGGAATAATAACGAAGGGAGGGGGAGCGGTACCTCAGTCTGGGTGATGGCATTCTCCAGCTGGGTGATTTGAGTCAGTACTGTCGCCTGGTTAGACAGGATGAAGTTCAGCTCCTTGCTGATTTTTTCCTACAAATAAAAATCAATCAATCAAAAAGAAGCCAATAACAAACTCAACAACGTAATGCAACAATAATCCTGAACAAACAATATGAAACAATATGAACATGAACACAACTGTACCAGTAAGTTGCTAATGGTCATGAAACGTGTACAACTGTAACGTTAGCGCTGCACGATCCTCGCTAAAATGCGATTTTCCTACGTGGGAATTGAGATTCGCATTTTTACAACAAAAATTTATTGCGCTCAAGTGTACCACCCCCACACCCTCCCCCCACCCCCTCCAAAAACAAAACAACACAGGACAACCAGCACCCAAGTAACAAAAACAGTCTTCGGTACCTCGCGTGAACTCGAGTGAACTCCGTAGCCTACGCCAACACCGATGCTAGCGTTCCTACTTCTGCGCGCGTCTCTGCAGAAAGTTCAGAATTTTTTAGCGTGCTCTCACTTTTACCGTGAACTCAACCGTGAACATCGGTTTATCGGTATACGAGTTTACATGCGGTTAACAGAATAGAATAGAATAACAGCCTATTATTTAAAGGGGCACGGTGGCTTAGTGGTTAACACGTTCACCTCACACCGCCAGGGTCCGGGTTCGATTCCCGTCTCGGCCATGTGTGTGTGGAGTTTGCATGTTCTCCCCGTGCCTCAGGGGGTTTTTCTCCGGGTTCTCCGGTTTCCTCCCCGGTCCAAAAACATGCAAGGTAGGTTGATTGGCACCTTGGAAAAATTGTCCCTAGTGTATGAATGTGTGTGTGAGTGTGTGTGTGTGTCCTGCGATGGGTTGGCATTTCATCCAGGGTGTATCCTGCCTTAATGCCCATAGACGCCTGAGATAGGCACAGACTCCCCGTGACCCGAGGGAAGATCGGATATAGCGGTAGACAATGAATGAATGAATGAACAGCCTTTATTTGTCACATATACATTACAGCACAGTGAAATTCTTTTATTCACATATCCCAGCTTGTTGTTTGGGGTCAGAGCGCAGGGTCGGCTATGATACGGCGCCCCCCTGGAGCACAGAGGGTTAAGGCTCTTGCTCAAGGACCCAAGGGCGGCAGCTTGGCCGATATCGGGGCTCGAACCCGGATCTTCCGATCAGCAGCCCAGCGCCTTAGACCACTGAGCGCCTTAAACCACCCCCCCTTCCCCCCCTCTAACAAACACATGAAAAGAACATCTGTCCATCATACCCGTACTGGGGTGGTGGAGGAAACCTGCTTGCTGGTAAATGGCATTAATATATATTTCGTCTCTTCTTTTCTGATATCATTTACATCCTGTGGTGTTTATTTTTAATCTGAAGACGTTTTTTGTTCGCTCGCACAATGTTAAACCGATACTAAACCAAAATACCTTGAGGGCCTGGTATGCCTGGCTGACAGGCACAATTTTGTGACCCGTGTGAACCCGACGCAGCTTACAGAGGGAACAGAGGAGCCTCTGACACGTCCTGCAGTAGAACTGCAACTTTTCCTGGTCGTGTTCTGTACACGTCAACACCTAGACAGAGAGAGAGAGAGAGAGAGAGAGAGAGAGAGAGAGAGAGAGAAAGAGAGAGAGATGAAAAGGTATAAATGTGTAGGCAGCAAACTTATAGGCATTATACAGTAGTTTATAACGCTATTTATCTCTATTATAACCTATGTACACCAGATAAAAGGTGTTGTTTTTTTCAGGTTGTATGGAGATGAGCGCTCACCTTGGGCCTGAAGTTGAGTGTAGGCTGGACGTGTTCGTGCTGGGCGCGTGGCGTCCCCCACGGGTGGTAGAGTTTAAAGCACTCGTTGCAGAAACTTGCCCTGCAGTCGGCGCAGCCTTTAGTGGCCTCCATGGTCTGAGGGGACTTACAGAACTGACACATCACTGCCACGCTGCCCAGACTTACTGTGTGCCGATACCTGTGGGACAACCGAGCAGTCAGACCCAGGTGGTGTCGGACCTCATAACGCGACAGCAAACGAACGATGAATAAAAACACAGCACATGATTCGCTTTAACATGTCAACATCAAAAGGTGACACCTAGATGATAGATAGATAGATAGATAGATCGATAGATAGATAGATAGATAGATAGACAGACAGACAGACAGACAGACAGACAGACAGACAGATAGATAGATAGATAGATAGATAGATAGATAGATAGATAGATAGATAGATAGACAGACAGATAGATAGGTAGATAGACAGACAGACAGAATATAATAGATAGATAGAATATATAGATAGATAGATAGATAGATGAACAGACAGACAGATAGACAGACAGACAGATAGATAGATAGACAGACAGACAGACAGACAGACAGACAGACAGACAGACAGACAGACAGACTGACTGACTGACTGACTGACTGATAGATAGATAGATAGTGATACGACAGATAGATAGATAGATAGATGATAGATAGATAGATAGATAGCCAGACAGACAACAGACAGACATACAAGACAGACAGACAGATAGTAGATAGACGATAGATAGATAGATAGATAGATAGATAGATATTATATAGACAAGACAGACAGACAGACAGTACAGACAGACAGACAGACAGACAGATAGCAAGATAGATAGATAGATAGATAGATGATAGACAGACAGATAGATAGATAATAGATATAGATAGACAGACAGACAGACAGACAGACAGACAGACAGATAGACAGATAGATAGATAGGATAGATAGATAGATAGATAGATAGATAGATAGATAGATAGAGATAGATAGATAGATAGATAGATAGATAGATAGACAGACAGACAGACAGACAGACAGACAGACAGATAGACAGATAGATAGATAGATAGATAGATAGACAGATAGACAGATAGATATGGAAATGTACAACATTAATTTCACTGTTAATACAGTAAAACAGTAAAAGCGGGTTCGTTACCTTTCCACTATACGCTCCAGTGTGAGGTTCCTCATGCAGTCCACCAGTCCTCTCTCGCCCAGTTCCACATCTCGACCACAAGGCACACAAGGGAACAGCATCATCTGGGCCGGGCCTTCTTTACGTCTGCGCCCTGGATACGTCCCAAAGCCTGTAGAGTCACACAGCAGCATCTGATTATTCCAATATTCACACTATATACACTATATTCTGTCTCATAGCTACAACTGGCCCTTCGAGCACGACCATAATGCTAATATAGCCTTCATTATTTATTTCATTATTATTTAATAATTATTATTAATAATTATAATTATCACACACTTACCAGGGCGTAACGGGCGATCCACGGAGCGGTGGGTTTGTCTGGGTGAGCGCGTGTGCGGTGTGGAAGCGGGAGAGCGGGGCTCCGGGGGCAGCTCGGGTTGGGGATAGCCGCTCTGCACCAGCACCTCGGACGCACACATCAAACATACACTGTGCTGGCACGGCAACACCACCGGCTGCTTCACGATGTCCTTACACACCGGGCACTGGAGTTCCCGCTCCATGCTTTTCATGTTCGACTGGAAACAAGCGAGACAGAGAGAGAGAGAGAGAGAGAGAGGGGGAGAGTGAGATAGAGAGAGAGAGAGAGTCATATATAAGATTACAGCATTTCCAACAATATTATAGAGATAAACATAAATACAGTAATGTCTCATCTCTCTCTCTCTCTCTCTCTCCCTCTATCACTCTCTCTCTCTGTCGAGTTATACATAGCCCTGAGGGACACGTGTTCCTGCCCTTCTTCTCGGACCCACCCAGTTGTCCCATCATGCCTCTGGATGGTATTTTTATTGGACTGGAGGCCACTGGATGTTCTTCATCTACAGCCTGAAGATCTGAGAAACCGCGGAGCCACGTTGGCCTCACACCTCCAGGGTCCGGGTTCGAGTCCCGTCTCGGCCATGTGTGTGTGTGGAGTTTGTGCATGTTCTCCCCGTGCCTCAGGGGGTTTTTCTCCGGTTTCCTCCCCGGTCCAAAAACATCACGGTAGGCACCTTGGAAAATTGTCCCTAGTGTATATGTGTGTGTGTGTGTGTGTGTGTGTGTGTGTGGTGTGGTGTGTGGAGTTTGCATTTCTCCCGTGCCTCAGAAGGGTTTTTCTCCGGGTTCTCCGGGTTCATCCCCCGGTCCAAAAACATGCACGGTAGGTTGATTGGCACCTTGGAAAAATTTGTCCCTAGTGTGTGAATGTGTGTGTGTGTGTGTGTGTGATGTGTGTGTGTGTTCTGTGATGGGGGTTGGCATTCCATCCAGGGTGTATCCTGCCTTAATGCCCATAGACGCCTGAGATAGGCACAGGATCCCCGTGACCCGAGGGAAGATCGGATAAAGCGGTAGAAGATGAATGAATGAATACCGCTCTCCATACAGTAAAACAAACAGGATGCATCGCCAGTGTTTAGCCTCTAGAGGGAGCTCTCGTTATTACCAGAATATTTTATTCTTTGGCAGAATACTGTTATAGAAGGAAACATAAAACCGAGACTTGTTGCAGCATGTTGAGGCCGGGATTTGAACTTGTGACCTTCTGATCCAAAGGCAAATACCTTAACCAGTGAGTAACCACAACAAAGCATTTCTCACAATCAAGCCAAACAACAAGGTGCATATTATTGGTACAATGGATAAATATCATATACATAAAGTGGAAAAGCAGTAAAAATTCTATAGACTGTAAAAAAAAAAAAATATATATATATATATATGGAGTTTTTAAAACACTTTCGGTCTCTTTGTAGAAAGAATGTGTTTATTTCATTCATTCATTCATTCATCTTCTACCTGCTTTATCCGATCATCCCTCGGGTCACGGGGAGTCCTGTGCCTATCTCAGGCGTCTATGGGCATTAAGGCAGGATACACCCTGGATGGAATGCCAACCCATCGCAGGACACACACACACACACACACACTCACAACACACACATTCATACACTAGGGACAATTTTCCAAGGTGCCAATCAACCTACCGTGCATGTTTTTGGACCGGGGGAGGAAACCGGAGAACCCGGAGAAAAACCCCCTGAGGCACGGGGAGAACATGCACAAACTCCACACACACATGGCCGAGACGGGAATCGAACCCGGACCCTGGCGGTGTGAGGCGAACGTGCTAGCCACTAAACCACCGTGCCCCGTGTTAATTAATTAATTATTGCTTGCAACCCGACCCACTGTTAATTGTAATTGGTAATGAAAATTATGAAAAAAAAAAACAAACAAACACCGTTTATGGGAAAATGCAACGTGTACACCGATGTGAGTGCCCCTATTTCAAGCATCCATATTGGTGTTTTCCTAAAAGCAGCTTATAAAACCACTAGTTCCGCGTTTTGAGATCTTATAGGCGTGTGTATCTCGTCGTCGTGAATGTGATCAGTTCACCAGTCTCGGGCGTTCTCGGTTCTAATCGTCTATTTTCCTCATTTTTGTATAACCAGACAAGCTATGGCACTTAACCTGGACTAGTCGCTGCAAATCAATTACCCGATGATGAATATCAGCCGAGCCGGACCGTTTCTGTTGGGAGCGGCGTAGCTGAGTGATTAAGGCTCTGGATTTAGAGACGGGAAAGTCGGGGCGGATCCTCTTGGGTCCTTTGTGCTTCCTCAATCCCAATCTGGGATATGAGCTGAATGAAGTGTACATGTGACAAGCCTCGAGGGGAGTTAGCAGTTAAGACTTTTGGGGTTTGAAACCCCACAAATGCCGCTGTGGAGGTCTGTTTTATTATTTTTACAATGTTTTTCCTCCCGGTCCAAAAACTGCACGGTAGGTTGATTGGCACCTTGGAAAATTTGGAAAATTGTCCCTAGTGTGTGAATGTGTGTGTGTGTGTTTGCCCTGCGATGGGTTGGCATTCCATCCAGGGTGTATCCTGCCTTAATGCCCATAGACGCCTGAGATAGACACAGACTCCTCGTGACCCGAGGGAAGATCGGATAAAGCGATAGAAGATGGATGAATGAATGAGCCTGGTTACGGGGCCTTGTTCAAGGGCCTGGACAGTGGCAAAACCAGGGCTTAAAACTTAAAACCACTGAGATCCCTTGAGCAAGGCCCTCAACACTGTCTGCATCATTGCTACTGTATGAACCCGGCTCCCTAATACTCATGCATAAGAGAAGGGGGGGGAATTCCACTATGCACACGTGACATAAATACATAACATAAACTGTTAAAAAAAATACTTTGGGGCTGAATTGCATGTGCATTCAAGAGTTTTTCTCTGTCATTCACCAATGTCATCATCCCAGCACGGCTCTGCGTCACCGCCATCCCTCTCCGCACGCCACTCACTCCACGCGCATAAACACGTCTTTTCCACGCCACGCTTCATTATAGCGATCAGGATGCTCCTGCTTAAACTGCTGCGTCTATAATGCAGGGCATCGGACAGCACTGCGCTTACCTTCACCTGGGATCTGGGCGCCATGATGGATCCGAAATCCACCCCCCTCCCTTCCCCGAACCCTCCCCGACCCGTTACCGGAGCTCGCGATATGGACACGTTCAGCATGGCCGACACGTTATAACGACGCAATACGCGTTATTCCCATGCATACGGAATGCACAAAGGCAGGGCTATGAAGCAGGAATGACAAGTCGTTACCATTTTCTGTGGTGCAGGCCTGGTAGAGGTTCGTCCTTTCACGCCCTCGGCTCCTTCACACTGCAGGAGAATGTGGGTTAGTGGGATGCCGGTGTCGTCAGCGCCCCTCTCTGAAGCCTGTTGGTTTTTTTTTTTTGCCCTTATTACCCCACCTACCCCCCCCCCTCCAACCACACCCCCACCCCCTCCCCACATCCTCCCCTCCCCCGCCTCTGTGCGACAGCACATCCCCGCAGCGTCCCGGCTTACCGTTTCCATAGCTACGAGCATCCGCTCACCTTTTTTCGCAGAGCGCATGCGCGGTCCTCTCATGCCGTTTGTGATCCATGCTGTGAGGTCCCTGTTACACACACACACACACACACACACACACATATATATATATAATATATAAAGTGTTGAGGAGTAATGTACTATTTACATGTAATGCTGTTACCTAATTTACATTTACCCTTATCCAGAGCGACTTACAACTGAGCAATTGAGGGTTAAGGGCCTTACTCAAGGGCCCACTAGTGTCAGCTTAGTAGTGGTGGAGGGATTTGAACCTGTGTAACTCGTTACAGTTACTCGCAAAAAAAACAGTAATTAAATGAGTTACTTTTGACAAATTACAAATCCCAAAGAACCCCGGCCAACACCACCCTTCCACCACCACCACCACCCGAACCCGAACCCTGGCGGTGTGAGGCGAACGTGCTAACCACTAAACCACCGTTTATTTATTTATTTATTTATATAATAAATTGATTCATTTATTTACAGTAAACCTTAATAGCATTTATTTTTGTAAAGAATATGCAGCTATGTTTCTGTTCTGCAAATGAGTGACTGCGTGCGTCACATGTACACAACATGCGTCTTCTGACACATTAATCGACACACTTTTACGACACACTCCCATGACTAGTTTCTTTTTTTTCTTTCTTTTTATTTTATTAAATCGGTACACACTTGTTACACTTCTTTTTTTTTTTCTTTTCTTTTTTTTTTTTTAATCATCCCGGCATTGCGTCACTCCCATGTCTCATCCAGTTTCCCACAAAAAAAGGGCGTGTCCCGGCTATAAAGTCACGAGCCCACAGTCCTACACACTACACTTATTTTCCAGCGTGCCTTTCTGCCGTTCTACACTTTTCCTCACACACTACTGCCTGGTAAGTTCTGTGCTCTGTATGGGTTTAATATTCCGAAGGATATTATATTAATCACCATTGTGAACTTTGATCATTTATGTAAATGGAGCTCATGATTGTTTACATTTTTCTATTTGTTTAAAGCAGTCTATATATATATATATATATATATATATGGGATTTTTATATATATGTTATATATCTATATTTATCTCTATCTATCTATCTATCTATCTATATATATATATATATATATATATATATATAAAGGGATTTTATGTTTTGTCATTTCTCTTTCTCTCCTTGTCTCCTCTCCCCTCCCCCCCCCCCCTCTCTCCCTCTCCCTCTCTCCCTCTCTCTCTCTCTCTCTCTCTCTCTCTCTCTCTCTCTCTCTCTCTCTCTATCTCTCTCTATATCTATATATATATATATATATATATATATATATAGATATAATATATATATGGGATTTTTTTATATATGTTATATATCTATATCTATCTATCTATCTATCTATTTATGGTAATATATATATATATATATATACATATAAATGGATTTTATTTTTGTCATTTTCTCCTCCCTCTCTCTCCCTCTCTCTCAACTCTTCCCTCTCCTCTCTCTCCCTCTAAATCTCTCAACCTCCCCCCCCTCTCTCTCTCTTTTCCTCTGCCCCTCTCTCTTCTCTCTCTCCCTCTCTCCCTCTCTCTCTCCACCCCCTCTCTGTCTCTTTTCCTCTCCCTCTCCCCCCCCTCTCTCTCTCACACACATCTATCTTTGTCTCACCCTCACCCCCCCCTCTTTTCTTTCCCCTTGCTTTTCATTCCTAAATCGTTATTCATTAACATTATTTTATATACACTCAGAATTCAACGCAATTTTTTCCTGATTTTCCGTCATCTGCTTTCCTTTTCTCTTTTTTTATCCCCTACTTTTTTTTTCTTTTTTCCGTCTCTGTCTTCTCTTCCCAGTGTGAACATTTCCTCTTTCAACTTACCGTGGTTTTTCTACACTGTCTTTCTTTCTTTTTCTTTCTTTCTTTCTTTCTTTCTTTATTTCTTTCTTTCTTCCTTTCTTTCTCAATCTTTCTGTCTCAATGCTATTACCAAACTAATGATCTTGTTTTGTTTTGTAGTTATTCCGGCTGTACAAGGGCTTCATAACTACATTGTGTCTCTAGTGGTTTTCCAATGATAGTCATATGAGTCCTCTTTCCTTCTCTCTCTCTCTCTCTCTCACGCTCCCTCAGACCCAGCGCAGCCATGCCATCAGACCTGGAAAAAGCGATGGAGTCGCTGATTTTGGTGTTCCACCGCTACGCCTCCAAAGAGGGAAACACCAACACCCTCAGCCGGCGTGAGCTCAGGGACCTGATGGAGAACGAGCTCTCCAACTTCCTCAGGGTAATAATAATAATAATAATAAAAATACACGTCTGTCATCCCTCAATCATTCCCTCACATGACATGGGAAACCATTTTTATTGCTTATCAATGCATATTCATACGAGACCCCAAGTCGCCAGTTAGGGCTCTTATCTGATTGGTCGATTGCTTTCCATACGACTCCACCTTTTTTTTTCCCCACCACAGTCGCAAAAGGACCCCGGTACAGTGGACAAGATCATGAGGGACCTGGACACAAATCGCGACGGAGAAGTGAGCTTCGAGGAATTTGTGTCTTTAGTGGTGGGTCTGTCCATCGCCTGCGAACAGTGTTATCAGTTACACCTGAAGAAGACGGGCGTCCGAAAATGAACCGCCCACGCCATCACGATATTGTCCTTTTAATTGTTTACGTTTAAAAATGGAAAAGATGTGTGTTTGTGTGTGTGTGTGTGTGTGTGTGTGTGTTTAATAAAAAGAGAAAGAGGAAAGGAAAAAAAAAAAAAGGGAGGAGATCGGATTGACAAACCTATCTGTCGTTATCTCTCGATGCGCCGGGGTGAAAGTCCAGCGGGTCAACGACGAGTGGGCGTGGCACTGGAATTTACGACATTCTAGTCTTTGCCCTGCGTACTTCACTTTATCGCTTTTACGATGTCGTGGGTTTTTTTCGGTGTCTTTTTTTGCGTTGGAAAAATTTCCAAATAGCTTTGGGGCAGCAACAGCGCTACGTATAACTGGATTATACACAGTGTTTGGGGGGAATTACGTTACTAGTTACATGTAACGTAATTTAATTACAAAATAAAAGTTCACAGTAAAAACGTTACTGAGAAAAATCGTGTGATTAAATTACTTTCTTGGAATTAAGTTACAACCACGACTCGACAAAAAAAAATTCAATTCGCTTCGTATGTGTAAGAAATGACTCAGGGCGTTATTTCCTTCAAGCGCCACCTAGTGGACAACTGAAAGTTATCAAAAGTGACTTTTATAAAGTATTTAAAAAGTTATTACATTTTGAATCGGGTCATTTGGGATCTATTACACATTCTGTTACCGCAAATGACCCCATTCAAAATGTAGTGTAACTTTTTAATGACTTTATAAAAGTCACCGATTACATTTGATT
This sequence comes from Kryptopterus vitreolus, assembly GCA_030449085.1. NCBI lineage: Eukaryota > Metazoa > Chordata > Actinopteri > Siluriformes > Siluridae > Kryptopterus > Kryptopterus vitreolus. Next base: position 9,105,209 of record JACRUU010000021.1, read on the forward strand.
CTTTTCATTTGTCCACTAGGTGGCGCTTGAAGAAAATAACGCCCTGAGTCATTTTTTTACATATCAGAAGCAAATCGAATTTTTTTTGGTCAAGTCGTGGGTCTGAATTTAATTCCAAGAAAGTAATTTAATCACACGATTTTTCTCAGTAACGGATTACTGTTACTTTTATTTTGTAATTAAATTACGCTACATTACGTTACGTCAAATTACGTTTTGATTACTTTCATTCGTCCACTAGGTGTCGCTTTAAGTTAGCGTTATATGAAAAAAACACTCGGGGGAGGGGTTAATTTAGCGCTATT
>JACRUU010000021.1:9110513-9115513 GCA_030449085.1 Kryptopterus vitreolus
ATTTTTGTTACTACGATATTTTTATTGACGAAATATGTTTTTTTTTTTTTTTTTTTTTTTTTTTTTTTTTAAAAAAAGAAAGAAAACCAAACATTTCCTGTCAATTCGATATTCTTTAAAAACCTATAAACGTTTCGGCCGAGCTTTGAGGTTTGTGAATATATTTCCCCTTTTTTTTTTCCGATGATCAGATCCTCTTTTTTTCTCGCACACACTTTGGAAAGAACAACAATAACAACAACTTGGGTCAAACCCGAATGTGTGATCGACAAAAATAGCGTAAAAACTAAAAGCTCAGCGAAATACGTGGTTCTTCTTTCTCTGTAGCTCGACGAGGCGCTCGCTAGACAAGGAAAGGGAAATCGTGTGATGTATAGAAAATGAATAGAAATAAAATAAACGAGTGCTGTAGGTCATTAAGCTCGATTTTGTCATTGGGCGTTTGAGAGCGACGGGAGCGGCGCGTTTCATAACGAGCTTAATGGACGTCTCCGTTTTCCCCTGGATGAAGTTTCGCTCTGTACGTCGACCCGGTTCCCTGTGAAACAGGAAGTCTTGAGACTGTTGATTTACGCAACAGGCGAGAGAGAGAGAGAGAGAGAGAGAGAGAGAGAGAGAGAGGAGAGAGAGAGAGAGATCGATTTGAGATACGGCGCATCTCAGTAAATCTGTCACAGATTTAGCTTAAAGTGGAAAACGGGCCGGAGTCTAACGGGAGCTCGGTACTAATCCTCAGAAGCGCTGATGGAATCGCATTTTCGCTTTTTCATTGCCAGCATTGAAGAACCCGCCAAAAAAAAAATGCCTGTCGGAGCCACGATCTTGTACAGACTCCGCCTTTTCGCAAACTATCCAACAAATATTTATTCCCTCCTTCAAGCAAAAGGAAAAGAGCAACTCGAATACAATACAAAGATGTAGGGCTGCACGATTTATCGGTAAAAAAGAAATCACGATATCGATTATTTTTATTTATATATATATATATATATATATATATATATATATATAAAGGCACAAGGTCTGTGATTGGTCGGCTGGGCGACGTATTTACGATGTAGCACTGTACACATTCCTCCTTACCGCCATCTTTAAAGTCCGTAGTGAAGAACCAAAGCGTGGAAACGGAAACGCTCGTAAGCTACAGCGCTCACGAGACGCAGAAGTATAAACTACGTGTGTAAGCTACAGCGCTCACGAGACGCAGAAGTATAAACTACGTGTGTAAGCTACAGCGCTCACGAGACGCAGAAGTATAAACTACGTGTGTAAGCTACAGCGTTCTAGACGCAGAAGTATAAACTACGTGCGTAAGCTACAGCGTTCACTAGACGCACAAGTGTAAACTACGTGTGTAAGCTACAGCGCTCACGAGACGCAGAAGTATAAACTACGTGTGTAAGCTACAGCGTTCACTAGACGCAGAAGTATAAACTACGTGTGTAAGCTACAGCGTTCACTAGACGCAGAAGTATAAACTACGTGTGTAAGCTACAGCGTTCACTAGACGCAGAAGTGTAAACTACGTGTGTAAGCTACAGCGTTCACTAGACGCAGCACAAGTGTAAACTACGTGTGTAAGCTACAGCGTTCTAGACGCAGAAGTATAAACTACGTGTGTAAGCTACAGCGTTCACTAGACGCAGAAGTATAAACTACGTGTGTAAGCTACAGCGTTCTAGACGCAGAAGTATAAACTACGTGTGTAAGCTACAGCGTTCACTAGACGCAGAAGTATAAACTACGTGTGTAAGCTACAGCGTTCTAGACGCAGAAGTATAAACTACGCGTGTAAGCTACAGCGCTCACTAGACGCAGAAGTATAAACTACGAGTGTGTAAGCTACAGCGTTCACTAGACGCAGAAGTATAAACTACGTGTGTAAGCTACAGCGTTCTAGACGCAGAAGTATAAACTACGTGTGTAAGCTACAGCGTTCACTAGACGCACAAGTATAAACTACGTGTGTAAGCTACAGCGTTCTAGACGCAGAAGTATAAACTACGTGTGTAAGCTACAGCGCTCACGAGACGCAGAAGTATAAACTACGAGCGTAAGCTACAGCGTTCACGAGACGCAGAAGTATAAACTACGAGCGTAAGCTACAGCGTTCACTAGACGCACAAGTGTAAACTACGTGTGTAAGCTACAGCGCTCACTAGACGCAGAAGTATAAACTACGTGTGTAAGCTACAGCGCTCACGAGACGCAGAAGTATAAACTACGCGTGTAAGCTACAGCGTTCTAGACGCAGAAGTATAAACTACGTGCGTAAGCTACAGCGTTCACTAGACGCACAAGTGTAAACTACGTGTGTAAGCTACAGCGTTCACTAGACGCACAAGTATAAACTACGTGTGTAAGCTACAGCGCTCACGAGACGCAGAAGTATAAACTACGTGTGTAAGCTACAGCGTTCTAGACGCAGAAGTATAAACTACGTGCGTAAGCTACAGCGTTCACTAGACGCACAAGTGTAAACTACGTGTGTAAGCTACAGCGTTCACTAGACGCAGAAGTGTAAACTACGTGTGTAAGCTACAGCGTCACCGCGTTCTAGACGCAGAAGTATAAACTACGTGTGTAAGCTACAGCGTTCTAGACGCAGAAGTATAAACTACGTGTGTAAGCTACAGCGTTCTAGACGCAGAAGTATAAACTACGTGTGTAAGCTACAGCGTTCACTAGACGCAGAAGTATAAACTACGTGTGTAAGCTACAGCGTTCACTAGACGCAGCAAGTATAAACTACGTGTGTAAGCTACAGCGTTCACTAGACGCAGAAGTATAAACTACGTGTGTAAGCTACAGCGTTCACGTTCACTAGACGCAGAAGTATAAACTACGTGTGTAAGCTACAGCGTTCACTAGACGCAGAAGTATAAACTACGTGTGTAAGCTACAGCGTTCACTAGACGCACAAGTATAAACTACGTGTGTAAGCTACAGCGTTCTAGACGCAGAAGTATAAACTACGTGTGTAAGCTACAGCGCTCACGAGACGCAGAAGTATAAACTACGAGCGTAAGCTACAGCGTTCACTAGACGCAGAAGTATAAACTACGAGCGTAAGCTACAGCGTTCTAGACGCAGAAGTATAAACTACGTGTGTAACAGCGCTCACGAGACGCAGAAGTATAAAGTACGTGTGTAAGCTACAGCGGATCAGACCTACAAAGAGGCTATGTTTATGCACAGAGTGCCTCTAGTGGTGGGAGGTGTACACGCTTCTAAAGAGCTTTTAGTTGCCCGATCAGCATGTAAATAGTTAGCATGAGAAACTTTTTATTTTATCGCGTATATGCTAATAATTGTAAAATTGTAGCTAATAAGACACATTTGCTATATTTGGCTGCCTTATAATAAACAGAGAAGGCAAATTGTCTTTACACACACCTCGGAGTCGTCACACAACCCCCACGAAAAAGTCCAAGTTTTTCTTCCTGAAGCATGCGCGTATAATAATAATAATAATAATAATAATAATAATAATAATAATAATAAAAACGTTATAACCATATTATAAAAAATGTTTTTGAAAAGATTTGCGTATTTTGCAGACGCTCCAATCCAAACAATGTCATTGTGCGCTTTTTCAGCAGAGAAGAATGTGATAATTTTGTGTCACTGTATAATTTATTATCCGTCAAGATATTAGACTTCATATTGCAGACCTTGCAACATAAAATATAAATTTAATATAAATAGTAGCTCATTTCTTTCTTAAAGTTGTTTGCCGATTATGTGGCAAATGTCTCCGTATTCGATCTGTAAATTATACTAGTATTTTTTATGTACAAATGGTCGACTTCACTGCAGCATCATGTGTCTTCAACATGGTCATTATTTATTTATTTATTTATTTATTTTTACGCATACGTGCATTTAATTTGATATTCATGTCACGCTCATTCGCCCACTATAGTCACAGTCTAAACATAGACATTTGCAACCAGGAAGTGGGCGCAACGTTCAGGAAGCAGGACATGACAAACAACAGAAAACAGCACTTTATATTGTAATGAGTGTTATATTAGATTGACGCCTTTTCTTTCCGAGCGCGAGAAAAACACGACGGAGCAAATGGCAGCTCTCGCATAGCGACAGACTCATGACGCGTGAAACCCTGACATGACTTTAAGGTGTAAAAAGTTTAGCGTTTTTGTTGCCTTTATATAAAGCCTTCGTAAGTGACGTCACCATGTAAACACGAGGTCACTCGGAGTTAAGGAAGCCGTGGAGGTCGCGAATGTAAAGTTGCTTATTGACTGCATCTGAACGCAGCGTTATTATCTGGGACCCTTTCCGATTGCAGGAAAAGGCAGTTTTGATGTTGAGGAGGGACCATCCCGTCTCCTCCTTTCCTGTGGCTGTACGAGTCCGTCAGTCCGTCCGCCGGTTACATAAACGTCCGTGATGGACTGCGCGCTATTATTAGAACGCCTGAATGAACGTTTGTTGTTCGTAAAGTCCACTCGTGTAGTGTCGCTGGACAAGAATACTGTGTGTGTGTGTGTGTGTGTGTGTGTGTGTGTGTGTGTGTGTGTGTGTGTGTGTGTGTGTGTGTGTGTGTGTATATATATATATATATATATATATATATATATATATATATACACACACACACACACCCACACACCACACACACATATATATATATACACACACACACACATGTAAATTGTGTGTGTGTGTAGATATATATATATATATATATATATATATATATATATATATATATATATATATATATATATATGTACATATATATAGATATATATACATACATTCTATTTAAGGCACTTTTCACATCACTTACCATAGATCAAAGAGCAATCAGTAAAACAACAATAAATAACTATAAATCAACAATAATAAAATTAAGAATGGGTCTGAGTATTAGCTTTATCATGTAGGATATGGTAAAGCAGCTCGGTGCTGCCGAGACCTGAATCTCAGCGATGGTTTTGAAGGACTTTCTCGTGTGTGTTTCATTCCGT
>JACRUU010000021.1:9120513-9150513 GCA_030449085.1 Kryptopterus vitreolus
AGGGTCCGGGTTCGATTCCCGTCTCGGCCGTGTGTGTGGGTGTGTGTGGAGTTTGTGCATGTTCTCCCCCGTGCCTCAGGGGAGTTTTTCTCCTGGGTTCTTCTCTCGGTTCTCCGGTTTCCTCCTCCCGGTCTAAAAACATGCACGGTAGGTTAGGTTGATTGGCACCTTCGGAAAAATTGGCCCTAGTGTCTGAATGTGTGTGTGAGTGTGATGGGTTGGCATTCCATCCAGGGTGCATCCTGCCTTAATGCCCATAGACGCCTGAGATAGACACAGACTCCCCGTGACCCGAGGGAAGATCGGATAAAGCAGCAGATGAATGAATGAAAACCAGGATTGTCAAAATTAACGTAATTTATTTTATTAATATATGTAAGTGGATCTTCTGTCTCCTCACTGGCGCAAAGAAACGCTCCAAAGATGTCTGTTGTTTTTGTTTATGTTGCTAGCTCGGTATGTTTCAATTTAGCGATAATGTATTACGTGTTAACCGCCGGAGCAGATCCTTTAACGAGGTAGCGGTATGGAGGTAAGTCATGTGACCGAGGCATAGACAGATGTGACGGTGAACATGCGGTCATTTTCCAAAATAAAAAACATCGTTCATAATAATAAATAAATAAATAAATAAATAAATAAATAAATAAATAAATAAAACGGACGCTTCGGTCCCCACTATGTTGTGATACTTCGTAGAGTGTTCGTACAGTATACGTAGCAACAGAGACACACGCTTATGAAACAATTTAGCGAGTACATTTACATTTGCAGCATTTGGCAGACGCCCTTATCCAGAGCGACTTACAACTGAGCAAGTGAGGGTTAAGGGCCTTGCTCAAGGGCCCACTAGTGGCAGCTTGGCGTCGGTATAGAAACGCATCCGACACACACTTTTCTTTAAATCGGTAAATTGCGTCGTTAAGTTTTAATGCGAATTCGTGAATCGTACCGTCCCTGCCGTGTAAATGCGCAGCGGCGTAACGCAAATAAACGGAAGCAGCAACAGATCAGTAACATTAATGAACTCCATTCCTTCATGTCTTTCCTCTTTCTTCATCCCGTTTTTATTAGTATTTTTAATGAAAATTCGACGGGAACAGGGTTCGAACCGAGAGTACGTCTGATCCTGTTTTTCTCTTTCTTTCTTTTCGGTATTCATTTCTCATTCTCTCAGGCTCAGGACGATGTGAAGAAGGGCTTCATCAAAGCCGAGGATAAGGCCTATCAGCTCCAGAAGCTCGCCGAGCAGCGAAAGATGGCCACGGTAACACGATTCTTCATTTCCCTTCTGCCGGCACGCGATCTGTCCTTCCTATCCCGAATCTTAAATACGCAGCCCCTCCAAAAGTATTGGAACGGGCGGCCGTCCCCCATTACTAGACGCTCGATGACGGTTTAAATCGACATGACATTGGGTCACATGACCATGACGTTGCTGAAAAGTCACTTTGAATCGCTTACTTAGACTTTAGAACATGTACGTTTTCAGCAATGTCATGGTCACGTGACCCGCAGTTCACCATAGGTGGGTTATACGTTCGTTTCTCTCCTGCCCAGTATCTGAATTTGCTCCGCACGTGCGAGGGCTATAACGAAGTCGCCTTCCCGCACTGCGCGTGCGATTCACGGAGGCGAGGTCACGTGATCGCCGCTGTCAGCGTTCACCACTTCAAACTGCACGCTTGCACCGAGGACGGAGCGCTGGAGGTGTGTGTGTGTGTGTGTGTGTGTGTGTGTGGATAAAACTCACATAACTATGTTCATTATGTGTTTATTGTATGTTGTTGTCAAGGTGTTATTAAAAAAAGTGTCTTGTATTTTGTGGTGGTGTATTTATTTATTTATTTTTCCCCTTCCTTAGAACCAGGTTATTGCTTTTGAGTGGTCCGAGATGCAGAGGTGGGATACAGACGAGGAGGGAATGGCTTTCTGCTTCGAGTATGTACGAGGGGAGAAAAAGCCTCGCTGGGTCAAAATCTTCACTCCTTACGTACGTTTCCCACAAATAGGATTCAATATTTTCCAATATAGTGTTTTTAAGGATGTGTGTGTGTGTGTGTGTGTGTGTGTGTGTGTGTGTGTGTGTGTGTGTGTGGTGTGTGTGTGTGTGTGTGTGTGTGTGTGTGTATATATATATATATATATATATATATATATATATATATATGCATCGGATACTTGGATGAATGGATCAATACTTGGATGGATGATTCAATGATGGATAAATTAGGAACTGATGCTTGGATAGATGCTTGGATGGATTAGGATGGACTGATGCTTGGATATGGATGCTGGATGGATGTGGATGGATGGAGGATGGATGGATGAATGGATGGACAGTAGGATGGACTGATGCATGGATGGATAGATGAATGGATGCTTAGATGGATGAATGGATGGATACTAGGATGGAACTGATGCTTGGATAGATGCTTGTATGGATAGATGGATGGATGGATGATGCTAGATGAACAGGATGGATAGATGCTTTGATGGATGGATGGATGGATACTTGGATGGACTGATGCGTGGATGGAGATGGATGGATGCTTGGATGGATGGATGACTGATGGATGGATACTAGGATGGACTGATGCTTGGATAGATGCTTGTATGGATAGATGGATGGATACTAGGATGGACTGCTGCTTGGATGGATGCTTGGATGAATGGATGGATACTAGGATGGACTGATGCGTGGATGGATAGATGGATGGATGGATGGATGCTTAGATGGATGAATGGATGGATACTAGGATGGACTGATGCTTGGATAGATGCTTGTATGGATAGATGGATGGATGGATACTAGGATGGACTGATGCTTGATGGATTGGATGGATACTGGATGGATATGGATGGATGGATGGATGGATGGATGGACTATGCTGGATGATGGATGTTGGATGGATGGATACTAGGATGGACTGATGCGTGGATGGATAGATGAATGGATGATGGATGGATAGATGAATGGATGCTTAGATGGATGGATACTAGGATGGATAGATGCTTAGATAGATGCTGGATGTATGATAGATGGATGGATGGATGGATAGGATGGACTGATGCGTGGATGGATAGATGAATGGATGCTTGGATGGATAGATGAATGGATGGATACTAGGATGGACTGATGCTTGGATAGATGCTTGTATGGATAGATGGATGGATGGACTGATGCGTGGATGGATAGATGAATGGATGCTTGGATGGATAGATGAATGGATGGATACTAGGATGGACTGATGCTTGGATAGATGCTTGTATGGATAGATGGATGGATGGACTGATGCGTGATGGATAGATGAATGGATGCTTGGATGGATAGATGAATGGATGGATACTATGATGATGATGCTTGGATGATGCTTGGATGGATATGGATGGATGGATGGATACTAGGATGGACTGATGCTTGGATGGATGCTTGGATGAATGGATGGATACTAGGATGGACTGATGCGTGGATGGATGCTAGATGGAATGGATGCTTAGATGGATGAGGATGGATGGATGGATACTAGGATGGACTGATGCTTAGATAGATGCTTGGATGCTTGTATGGATAGATGGATGGATGGATGGACTAGGATGGACTGATGCGAGGTAGGGAATGTGGATGGATATGGATGGAGGATGGATGCTGATACTGCATGGATGGATGGATGGATGGATGGATGGATACTAGGATGGACTGATGCTTGGATGGATGCTGGATCCTTGGATGATAGATGAATGGATGGATACTAGGATGGACTGATGCATGGATGGTGGATGGATAGATGAATGGATGCTTAGATGGATGGATATTTTGGATACTAGTGGCTGTAATAAGTATGAAGTTTTTGTCTGTTAAATAAATAAATAAATAAATAAATAAATAAATAAATAAATAAACAACATGTTCCCATCTCGCCATTCTGTTCTGCCGTGGGTTCTGTTGGAGTGGAAATTTCCATCCTGTTTTTTCTGTACCAGTACCAGTCGCATCACCTGCAAACCAGTAGCATCACCTGTCAGATGTTTTTAAGCCTTTTCACATTTTCAAAATGTCACGTACACAAACTAACGATTGTGTTTTCTCGCCCGTAGTTTAACTACATGCACGAGTGCTTTGAGAGGATTTTCTATGAGCTCAGCTGGAGGAAAAGGTACCCAACGAGCGGGGTACCGCTCTTTAGTACCATTAAATGGTCTCTATACACTTTTAGAACTTTTATTTATTTATTTATTTATTTTTATATTATAAATATTTCTCTGCTTCTTTTTTTTTTTTTTTTCTTTTTCCAAAGGAGGAAGACGAGGCCTCGGACAAGGACGACAAGAATTGCAATGGTACGTCTCTCGGTCATACTACACAGGATGTTGCAGGAAGTAAATGAAATATATGGACGATAAGGTATATGGACGATAAAAAAAAAAAAAAAAAAAAATTTTTTTTTACTCGTCTACATTCGGCGAAATCACGTTTTATTTTCGAGCGGATTAAAAGCGCAGAAAGCGTCCAATCAGGGCTCCAATCTCACAGTGGCCTTTTTTACGTGATTATTTATTTGTTTATTAACGAATTTTTGTAAAGTACACTAGATGAAAAGAAGATTTTGGGCTCATGATATTTAAATCCATACCACTGTTTGACTCATTAACGGGGGTTTGGCTAAGCGGTTTATGGTTCTAGGCTACTGATCGGAAGGTCCGGGGTTCGAGCCCCGGTATCAACAAGCTGCCATCGCCTTGGGTCTTCGAACGAGCCCCTTATCCTTCTGTGCTCAAGGGGGCGCCGTACCATGGCTGACCCTGCAATCCCACCCTTAACAAGCTGGGATATGCGAAGAAAAGCAGTTCCCCAAATAAATAAATAAATAAATAAATATTATTCTATTAATCTTTTAACACATGGTTTGTGTACTTCATCCCCCACTAAACATTTGTATTTCCTCATAGAGGGAAAATCTGTTCATCGACATTCTAATATGTATATAAATGACGTATTGTATAGGAACCTGATTGTCACCGTTGGGCCGGTTGTAACTATAAGGCATTATAATAGTGTATAAGGAGCGACGTCGCCTCATAACACAAAATACTTACAAGACGCTTTTTCTCCTTGAAGCACAAACATGTATTCGCTTTACCCGTCTTTCTTGGAAGTACATTCCGTCTACATTAGAGGTGGGCAAACTATGGCCCACGGGCCACATCCGGACCTTTTGGCTTTTTTAATCCGGCCCCCGAAGATCGGTACAGAATTGTCCAAATCGGATCGCGTCATAATTATGACTGCGTTCATTTGACCTTGTTTTGTTATTTCCTGACGTTCCACCAGGTGGCGCATTAAGCACAGTGATATGTTGTGTAGTAACATTAATGCCTTTGTATGATATGTATGGAGGCACGGTGGCTTAGTGGTTAGCACGTTCGCCTCACACCGCCAGGGTCCGGGTTCGATTCCCGTCTCGGCCATGTGTGTGTGTGGAGTTTGTGCATGTTCTCCCCGTGCCTCAGAGGGTTTTTCTCCGGGTTCTCCGGTTTCTTCCCCCGGTCCAAAAACATGCACGGTAGGTTGATTGGCACCTTGGAAAAATTGTCCCTGGTGTATGAATGTGTGTGTGTCCTGTGATGGGTTGGCATTCCATCCAGGGTGTATCCTGCCTTAATGCCCATAGACGCCTGATATAGGCACAGACTCCCCGTGACCCGAGGGAAGATCGGATAAAGCGGTAGAAGATGAATGAATGAATGATATGTATGCATGTGTTGCTTGTCAAATTTGAAAAGTCAGCGTGGCCCCTGAGCGAAAAAAGCTTTGCCCATCCCTGGTTTACACCAGTGTTTCGCTTGCTGGACATTTTGACATGGAAATTTCTCAATTGTTGGAAAAAGCTCCGATGTGAAATACGCCGCCATCTAGTGGCGGTCGTCATAATCGCATGCACTACGGGAGATGAAGTTTATCGCTGAAGCATGCTTTAAATCAGCATCGCCTTGTTTTAAGCCAATCGTACACCTTTTAAATGCCGTGGCATGAGACGTATTGACTTTGACTTTGTTTATATGCATTTCAATTTCTAAACTCATTGCTGATTGTTCGAAATTGCATCATCTGTCTAAACCATAGCTATGGCATATTCTCCACTCTAGAATTCCTCCCTCCGTTGGAGCAGCAGAAGGGATGGCACCACCTGGGGAAGGAAATCGCCACGTCTTAGGAAGACCTTTCTCTCTGGACACCAGCAGATCCGGACCATCATACTAGAACAAACAAAACAAATTGAAAACAAACAAAAACAAAAAACAAAAAAAAACAACCACCATGTTACCAGGGCAACAACCCAGGCTCTTAAGAGCTGCAGAGGGCTCTATAGTTTTTGCCACCATCTCCTTGGAAACTGAGATTGATTTCCCGGGTAACGCGCATTTTACAGATAAATAAGGGGTTTGCCGAAGACCAACTTAAATATATTGCGGCCACGGCATCGGTAAATATCGCCCCTCGTACATTTACATTATCGTCTAATCCAAATCGCATCAAATCCGCTAGCTGTCCCGAACCGGCATGTTTTCGCTCGCGATCGAGTCTCAAGGCCGCCGCTGTACGTCTCGCGCCGGCAGATTTGAATTCGAACCGTCGCCATAGACTTTTACCGCACTCTCGAGGAGCGTCTTTTTTTTTCCCCCCTCCTTCTTTCTAACAGTGAACCTGAGCTAATGAAAATAGGTTTGTCGTTAAAACGCGTCGTTTAAAAGGTGTCGGACGGACATCGTTAAATTGCACTAACCCCTCCCACCACCAAGGCTTTAATCCTGAGTAAATCCTCGGAAGACGGCTCGTTGTCTGATAATGAAGCATGCGTTTTTTTTGTTTTTGTTTTTTCTCCGAAAGGCGGTACTGTTTGGAAGCAAGGCATGACAAGTACCGGTTTCTATTCTTACCCGGATATTTTTTTATTTTTTTTTTTGGGCAATAAAAACAAACTAGGACAGACTAGTGGTGCAGTACGCTTGGTTTCCTGTAGGGGGCAGCAGTGCTACATGCGCTTGAAAAGCGGTCTCGGGCTGTAATGTGTAAGAATAGAAAGGGAAATTTGAACGATTTTTGTGTTGAACTCATTTTGTGTGTGTGTGTGTGTGTGTACAAGTGCAGACTGGCGCGAGTCTCGGGTTGCTTTCTGTCTATCGAGTGGTTAAAGAGGGGGATGTTCCCGACTCTTCAGAGCAATGGTTCCCAGGGGGTTCAGTAATTCAGCGTGAGCAGAGAAGTGCACGCAGTGCATTAAGTATTTCCGGAGCGCGGCGGAGATTATTATAGATGCGCGAAGGCCGCTCGCTTAAAAAGTAGCGCCGATCCGCGTCGATGAACGAAAGACCCGCCCGAATCTCCCGGAGGACACCACATTGGGTATTTAGAAACGAAACGAGACGATAAAGTATTCCTGTCGTTCCTTTCCTGCTTCCCAGTGAGGCTGCTTCGGCGTCGTGAAGTGGGTCAGCGTCTCCCCAATCCAGCGTTCCTGTAGGAAAGATATATTTTATATTTTTGATATTTATATTATATATATATATATATCTATATATATATATATATATATATATATATATATATATACACACACACCGCGTATGTCCTGCATTGGGGGGGGGTCGTTTTGTCTGGTGTTTTTCGGGGCCCCCCGGGGATCGCTTTTTTTTTTTGTTGTTGTTTTTGTTTATTAATTATTTTTTTTGTGCTGGTTGTCGTAAATAATATTAACACATAAATTAGACTCTGTTTTTGTGTGTCCATCCATGCATCGTATGTATCTACAACAAATAATAGTGTATACACACATTCTCCCACATCGTGCAGTTTACGATAAACAACGCTTAAATTTTTTTTCTTTTTTTTTTTTTTTTTTTTTTTAGATTTAGATGATTATTTATATAATATATATATATATACATATAAAGTGTCTATTTTTGTTCGTTTTATTCCTCCCGCTCAGTTGCGCGACGCGTCAGACTGGGTTTTGTTTGTCAGGCGACGGAACCCGGAAAAAGCGTTCGTTCGTCGTCGTCGTCCCCCCCCTTGTTCATTGCGTTCTTTTCCGACGGAACTTTCGCCGGACGAATACGATTAATTTATTCCTCTCCCCGCCGGATTCCGAATTGGTAGCAGGTTCGTCGAACAGAGGCTCGTTAAGACACGCCGACACGGAGATACAGTCATGCTTTTATTCCATTTTAAATAAATAAATAAATAAATAACACTCGTCCTTGATAAATGATAGTTTTATATCTAAACCGTATGATTTCACTAACCAATAATAATAATTAAAAAAAAAAACACGTATTAAAGCTTGTTTTGGGGAAGAAAGAAAAAAAAATGCCCTGTAGATCGAAAAGAGCGTAATTTTAAATAAAATTGTCTATTGAAAATTGTTGTTGTTTTGTTTGTTTTTTTTCTTTCCCTGTAAGTTGTTTATTCTGCACTGACCCCCCCCCTTTTTTTTTTTAGTTTTTTTTTTTTTTTTTTTAGGTTTTTTAGGTTGGTTGATTGTATAAATGTGTGTGTGTGTGTGTGTGTGTGTGTGTGTGTGTGTGTGTGTGTGTGTGTGTGTGTGTGTGTGTGTGTGTGTGTGTGTTGCTCTGCAATGGGTTGGCACCCCCATACAATGTGTGTGTCCCGCCTTGATGCCCCCCTGAGATAGACAGGCGCGGAGACCCCCACCCCCCAGGGGGCCCCCCCCCCCCCCCCCCCCCCCCCACACACACACACACACGCCCCGAAGAGGGAAGATGGGATAAAAAGTGGTAGAACGAATAAATGAATGAAACAAACGGACATTGATGAGTGTAATAATGTATCTGTGATTATTATTGCGTACGATCCGTTTTCACGCTTTCGTTGCCGCTTGTGTTGTTTTCGTTACGCTCAGCGACATGCGTGAATCCTGCCAAATGTCCTGATTTAATATGGGGTTTGTTGGAAGCCCCCCAGCTCGTCTCAATAGATGCTTTAAAACAGAGCTTTGGAGACGCTCCGGCATTTTAAGTGCACCAGTCGGGTGTTGGAGACGACCACCATCGTCCCTTTGCTGAACGTGTCTCCTGCCTCGGAGACGACCCTCACCCATCGTAACGTTCATCGTGAGACGCGTCCGCACTCGCCGGGCCCAATGTAACGTTTTGCAACCCGATCCCTTAGGACCTGATCGAGATGCCGAGCCCTACTGGGTCTGAAAAGTCTAGATCCTGGACTTCAGCATCTCCGGCACCACTACACTGAGCGTTAGGGCTCCTCAGGGCTCTGTGCTCGGCCCACTACTTTTCCACTCTGCTGACTCGTGAGTGTTTTTTTAGTAAATTCATTTTTTTATGCTCCAGGCAAATGGTGTGGACAAATGGCTACGTTTTATACGAATATATACGTGTTTTTTTTTTGTTTGTTTTTTTTTTTTTTTTTTAAAGATAAAATATTCTTCTGTTTTAAAGTAATATAAAGTATTCTTGGTGTCCACACGCACGGTAAACAAAGCGACGCTATATTTATAATCAGAAAAGATTTGTTTCTGTGGATTGGTTTACTAGAAATTTCATCTTTCTAGTCATAAATGTATTACGTCTGCAAGGCACTGAGATAAAGCTTGTTTTCTTTTTTTTTTTATAGGGCGCCCCCTGCCTGTTTCCTTTATTATTACAAAAGCACTGCATTTTGTTCATTCATTCATCTTCTACAGCTTTATCCGATCTTCCCTCGGGTCACGGTGAGTCTGTGTCTATCTCAGGCGTCTATGGGCATTAAGGAAGGATACACCCTGGATGGAATGCCAACCCATTGCAGAACACACACACACACATTCACACACACATTCATACACAAGGGACAATTTTCCAAGGTGCCAATCAACCTACCGTGCATGTTTTTGGACCGGGGAGGAAACCCCCTGAGGCACGGGAAGAACATGCAAACTCCACACACTCGCATGGCCGAGACGGGAATCGAACCCGGACCCTGGAGGTGTGAGGCGAACGTGCTAACCACAAAACCACTGTATTTTGTTGTTATAGATAAATGTATGCAGGAGACGCGTAAGGGTTCATTCTCGCATGCGAGACGGATTTTATTCGCTCGATTTTTGACAGCCCTAATTGGTCTCCACGCACAGGGTTGAGTCCTGCTGACTACGTCTGTGTTCTGCTTTGGGCCCTTGAGCAAGGCCCTTATCTTTCAATTTCTCAGTTGTAAAGGCGCTCTGAATCCGGGCTGCCAAATTTCGTAAATGTAATTAAGACGTTAATACAAAAAAATGAATTTCAAATGATGTTGTTGTTGTTGTTGTTGTTGTTGTTGTTCAGGTGATCTTGCTTGACCTCTGATTCGTCGATCAGGTGCGAAACGATTGGGGCTTACGGATGAAATGGATCCGTCTCACTCGGGTTTGACTCTTTTGATTTCTCTCTCTTCTCTTCCAGGAGCATTTATGGTACCTATTGTACTCTGTTTAATTAACAGTGTACTTCAAAATGCACTTGTCCTGTCGGGAGAGGTGCAATGAGATTTCATAAATCAAATCATAAACCAACTCATAAAAAAAAAAAGTGTGTGTGTGTGTGTGTGTGTGTGTGTGTGTGTGTGTGTGTGTGTGTGTGTGAGGGAGCAAGCTGAGAACTGGAGTTGGCAGTCCCCATTTTTCCTCTTATGTCTAATAAATAAATAAATAAATAATTCTCTTTTCCTTGTAATTCCAAGTTTCTTTATTATAATGGACATTTATTTATTTATTTATTTATTTTTATATTCCCAGTAAAGTTATTTACTCACTTGGCAAATTCCACAATACACAAAACCCACGCGACTTAATCGCCGCTGTGCGACTCGCGCGATATGGAAAGTGCGTGTTTGTTATCGCGCCAAATTTTTAACCCAATTAAAAAAGGAATCCGGCCAAAAAACAATCCAATAAATGAAGGTAAACTTGATTTGCTTGGCGCTTTCGACAACAGACATCGGTACAAAGCAGCTTTATAGAAATGTGGACTTTTATTCAGATTGCTTTCTAACGAGCCACTAGCAAAAAGCAAAAAATAAACAAATAAAATAAAATAAATAAATGAGGACCTTGAGAGGATTATAAATCATCCGGATCGTTCAATTACTGTATATTATAGTTAAGCAGGGCTCCGTTAAAAGGAGCATCATTCAAGGTTTAGCTTTTACATTTGCCTGTAGCACTTTGAGACTTTATCCTCTTAGTAGTTGCTGGATTTAAGCTTTATTTATTTCTTTATTTATTTATTTATTTGTAAATAATCACGTTTGCGTCGCAGATAAACACCCCCACACTGCGTCTTTAGCTGCCGTGAGCCGTTTTCCCAGCCGTTTCAGCCATGATTATGTGAAGGGGTTATAAGGCCGTTTCCTAACGTCGTCGTATCTAACGCATCTTTAACACACTCCCGTGGGCGAATGTAGAAATATCCCTTTATTGCTATTTCATGCGTGAAACGAAACTGTTATTACCTAACTAGGACCTGTACTTTATACAGACGCTCCCAAAGACTTTACGAGCTTTCGGCGATACGGAAAAAAACAACAACAAAAAAAAAAACGTGTACATAAAGTGTAATTTGTTCGGATACGGAAAAAAAAAAAAACGTGCCGCGATGTTTACACATATCTGCCACCAGAACAACAACCTTAGCAAAGGGTGTGATGGTGCTTTCTCTTTTTTTTTCCCATTTGGCATTAATACAGTGTAAAAATTGTCTATTTTTTATTTCATACATAAAATCTGTTGTAACATCGACATTTCCCCTATTGGAGGACAAATAAAGGTGTGTCTTATCTTATCTTATATATAAAGGCTAAACCTTTGCCACGTTTGATGTTCTGGTGAATCTGTGAAGCAAATAAATGAAAATCAGCCTTGAATCTGTGAAGGGGTTATAAGGCCGTTTGATAATGCTTTCACACTTTGTGACTGTTTAATGCTTATAATTTACGGTTTTTAATGCTTACTGTATGATGTAGACGCACAGCTGCCACCAGAACACCACAGACTTGATCGTGTTTTCTTTCTCTTTTTATTTATTTATTTATTTTCATTTAGCATTTATAAAGTGTAAAAATAGGGGCACGGTGGTTTAGTGGTTCGCACGTTCGCCTCACACCGCCAGGATCCGGGTTCGTTTCCCGTCTCGGCCATGTGTGTGTGCATGTTCTCCCTGTGCCTCAGGGGGTTTTTCTCCAAGTTCTCCGGTTTCCTCCCCCGGTCCAAAAATATGCACGGTAGGTTGATTGGCACCTTGGAAAATTGTCCCTAGTGTATGAATGTGTGTGTGTGTGTGTGTGTGTGTGCCCTGCGATGGGTTGGCATTCCATCCAGGGTGTATCCTGCCTTAATGCCCATAGACCCCTGAGATAGGCACAGGCTCCCCGTGACCCGAGGGAAGCTCGGATAAAGCGGTAGAAAATGAATGAATGAATGAAAAGTGTAAAAATTGTCTTTTATAACATCGAAATTTCCACACTGTGTGACAAATAAAGTTGTATCTTATCTTATTGTATCTATAAAAGCTAAACCTTGGCTAAGTTTGGTGTTCTGGTGGCAGTTATGTGTCTACATGAAGCACAGAAAAAATGAAAATCAGCCTGTGAATCAATCTGTGAAGGCCGTTTGATAATGATTTCACACTTTGTGACTGTTCAATGCTTATAATTTACATTGTTGTTTCATGGTTACTGTATGACGTAGACGCAAATCAAGGTTTGATAGTGTTTTCTCTTATTTTATTTATTTTTTTCATTTAGCATTTATAAAGTGTAAAAATTGTCTTTTATAACATCGAAATTTCCACACTGTGTGAGAAATAAAAGTGTATCTTATCTTATCGTATCTATAAAAGCTAAACCTCTTGTGGCAGTTATGTGTCTACATAAAGCACAGAAAAAATGAAAATCAGCCATGAATCTGTGAAGGGGTTATAAGGCCGTTTGATAACGATTTCACAAAAAATGTAAACAACGTAGGACTGTTTACGGATATAAAGATAGCGTTACGTGACGTGACGTCCGGGTTTTTGCAAAGACGTTAAGCGTATGGAAACAATCCTTGAATGAAATGTTGTCGCTTACGTTCCGAATGATTCCTTTGTGAACAGCGCTATAGAAATGAACTTTGACCATTTTCTTCATCGACTCAACATGGTACTGTTTGTTTGTTTGTTTGTTTTGCTTGTTTATTGCATCTGAAGACTCCCTTTTAAACCCGAATAATCCTGAGACAAATATCGTAGATGCTGTTTATCTAGCTTTTTGCGTATGCTGGGAGGGAATTGGGTCACGCGGCAGAGCAGCGAGCTCAGCCAGGAAACTTGAATAGGGGGGAAAACAAGTCATGCTTTTGGGATGATAAAAAGCTAAATCCAATGAGATTTCGAAGCCGAACGATGAGCAGGGCAGAAATAAACAAACAAGACGTCTGGTTAACGTGGAGACGGAGGGAATCCCAGATCTTTTCTCTGCTCTTATTCTATATAGTGGACGTTTCAGCCCGGATGCGTTCGTTAGGTCACGACATGTGTGATTGGTTTAGTAGTAATAAATAGGTCGTAGTTAAACACACGTCAGGACGATTCAAATATTTAATCGTGATTAATTGCCATGAGGGACACGGTGGATTAGTGGTTAGCACGTTCGCCTCACACCACCAGGGTCCGGGTTCGATTCCCGTCTCGGCCATGTGGGTGTGGTTGGAGTTTGTGCATGTTCCCCGTCCTGCCTCAGGGGGTTTTTTCTCAGGGGGTTTTTTTTTCCGGTTCCTCCCCCGGTCCAAAAACATGCACGGTAGGTTGATTGGCACCTTGGAAAAATTGTCCCTAGTGTATGAATATGTGTGTGATTGTTTGTGTGTGTGTGTGTGAATGTGTGTGTGTGTGATGGGTTGGCATTCCATCCAGGGTGTATCCTGCCTTAATGCCCATAGACACCTGAGATAGACACAGACTCCCCGTGACCCAAGGGAAGATCGGATAAAGCGGTAGAAGATGAATGAATGAATGAATAATTGCCATGAGTTATCTCGTGATTAATCGCACGTTAACCATAAATGAATACGTTTCACGTTTTTAATACCGTTACTAACTGTAACACTTTATAATGATATACATTTCGCTTAAAATCTCTCACTTTAATGAAATGAATGACTATTTAATATTTCATTTACTCCGGAAAATTGTTCTTTTAATAAGAATTTCTTGTGAACGCTTTAATTTCTGGTTCATTTCAATGTTACTGGTGGTTTGAAGTGTAAAATATGGGACGTGGCTCCTTTAAGAATTGTGTTCCGGTTGCTTTTTCCATAAAAACTGGTGATACGGTGTTTAGGTTATACGGAATCGCTCAGTAAAAATGCGCTTTATTGCAGTAATACGGATTTGGGAATGCGATGCGCTTGCGTAAGTTTCCGTACTTTAATATACGCTAATATAGTGAGGAGATCGTACCTGTTGTGAATGCGCAGCTAGGGGGCGTCATTCGGGGGAAATTTAGGAAGCGTGAGTGGATGCACTGAACGTTTATTTATTCGTTTCTTCTTATTTTTGTTCGCGTTTCGCCAACACAACGCCGAGTGAAGGAGCAGATCGATCACATAGTAACGCATGCTGTGTTAATCACGTTAGTGCCGCTAAAGTGAATTTGCGTTAACACGTTAATATCGCACAATCCGAACTTTACATTTCTTTACCGTGAGTAATAAAAACGTCTAGTCAGTACTTTTACCTGAGTATTTTAAGTTGTCAAAATCTGTAGTCGGATATGCGACAGATGTGTGTGTGTGTGTGTGTGTGTGTGTGTGTGTGTGTGTGTGTTTTGCCATATAACGGATTTTCAATATGCTTAACCTTCTCGGATGGTTTTCAAACACACACACACACACACACACACACTCAATGAATACAGAAAAGCTTGTCTAAACATACAGATGTGCGGCTAATTTACAAGAAAAATCCGCCTCATGCTGGGGGTGGCGTTTTCCTGGCACGGCTCAGAGCATTTATATCCTTGGTGAGAATCGTCCCTTCCAAGGAAGGCTTTACCTGAACGATCAGCCGGGAATTAAAATGAAGTAAATCATACGCGATGGCCTTCACTGATGCAGGCGCCATAGATTACAAACGACACGGCTGGCTGTTTGTGTGAGCGCCGCATAACGGGGGTGAAAATCCTACTTCCGGAGCTGGAGTCGGACTTTTCTGGAGGTGTATTGAGTATCCGGGACTTGGACCTGTTTGTCCTAAACATCTCCCGAAGATCTCGGTGACTCCTTTAGAATAGACTTTATTTAGCACATATAAATTCTTTCTTCAGGGGGCGCGGTGGTTTAGTGGTTAGCACGTTCGCCTCACACCGCCAGGGTCCGGGTTCGATTCCCGTCTCGGCCATGTGTGTGTAGAGTTTGTGCATGTTCTCCCCGTGTCTCAAGGGGTTTTACTCCGGGTTCTCCGGTTTCCTCCCCCGGTCCAAAAACATACACGGTAGTGATATCGCCAAGTTGCCACTTTTTGGTTCCTTGAGCAAGGCCCTTAACCCTCTGCATTCCAGGGGGCGCCCTATCATGGCTGACCCTGTGCTCTGAACACAGCTTCCCAAAAAAAAACAAGCCGGGATGTGCGAAGAAAGAATTTCATTCATTCATTCATTCATTCATCTTCTACCGATTTATCCGATCTTCCCTCGGGTCATGGGGAGTCTGTGTCTATCTCTGGCGTCTATGGGCATTAAGGCAGGATACACCCTGGATGGAATGCCAACCCATCGCAGGACACACACACACACACACTCATATATTCACACACACATTCATACACTAGGGACAATTTTTCCAAGGTGCCAATCAACCTACCGTGCATGTTTTTGGACCGGGAGGAAACCGGAAAACCCGGAGAAAAACCCCCTGAGGTACGGGGAGAACATGCACAAACTCCACACACACATGGCTGAGACGGGAATCGAACCCTGGACCCTGGCGGTGTGAGGCGAACGTGCTAAACCACTAAGCCACCGTGCCCCCCTAGTTTTGGCCAGCTATGTAGGGAGGTGGTGGTCCAGTGGTTAAGGTGTTGGCCTCTGGACCGGAAGATCACGGGTTCAAACCCCACCACAACACCACCAAACTGCCACTAGTGGGCCCTTGAGCAAGGCCCTTAACCCTCAATTGCTCAGTAAGTGCTCTGGATAAGGGCGTCTGCCAAACGCCGTAAATGTAAATGTAAATAAAGTCCGGAAGTGCGGTACGGCCACGTCGCTTCAGGCTCGGGAGCATCCCATAATAAACCTGCCGAACCAAGTCTGCCTAGAGACGCTTGTATTTCTTTTCGTTTATTGCCGTGCTTCCCAGCATCTCCTGGCCCACGGAAATAGAAATATAATATAATATGTAATAATGATGTATCGCTTTGTTGAGGCGGAATTATTTCATGCCTCCTCTAAACCACGGCGAGTCGAGACGGCAACGAGATCCGAGCAACAACCGACGTCTGTGTAGGCGGCGTATAACTCCTGACCGAGTGCAAGGATGATGAAACCCAGACAATCGTTTCTTTACCTTAAAAAAAAAAAAAAAAAAAAGGCAAATCTTTCCACCGGAATCCGTCGAAATTTTATAGGGTTGTAAAATCAATTTTATTACATGTTAAATTAAACTCCGGGCGCAATTTGATGGAGTTATGTTTATGAATTTGGCCTCCAATCGCTTTTAAATGAAATTCGCTCCACGACGACGACGACTTTGGGACGGTTTGACAGTCTGACAGTGGAATGGCGATTTTTGACTTCCTATCGCCCTATCGCCCCCCCCCCCCCCCCCCCCCCCCCCCCACCCCCCCCCCCGCCCCCCCCCCCCCCCCCCCCCCCCGGGTCTTTTCACCTGCATTAATTAGTGTCTTAAATAACATCCTTTTCATGTTTTTAATACCGTTACTAACTGTAACATGTTATAATGATATACATTTCTCTTAAAATCTCTCACTTTAATGATTGACTATTTAATATTTCATTTACTCCGGAAAATTGCTCTTTTAATAAGAATTTCTTGTGAACGCTTTAATTTCTGGTTAATTTCAATGTTAGTGGTGGTTTGAAGTGTAAAATATGGGACGTGGCCCCTTTAAGAATTGTGTTCCGGTTGCTTTTCCATATAAACTAGTGATACGTTTAGGTTATAGGGAAGAAAAACGCACTCCCGTAATACGGATTTGGGAATGCGATGCGCTTGCGTAAAGTTCCGTACTTTAATATACGCTAATATAGTGAGGAGATCGTACCTGTTGTGAATGCGCAGCTAGGGGGCGTCATTCGGTGGGATTTAGGAAGCGTGAGTGGATGCGCTGAACGTTTCTTTATTCTTTGATTCTTTTTTTGTTTGCGTTTCGCCAACACAACGCCGAGTGAAGGAGCAGATCGATCACATAGTAACTTTTCGAAACGGCCTTATAACCCCTTCGCAGATTCACGGCTGATTTGATCGAAAGCAAACACGTTCATTTCAGATTAAAATGACAAAAATTTTGCGTTCAAATTGGATTTCCAGCCGCTACAATTAAACTTTCTGTTCCGAATAAACATTGCCGTGAGCTTTTGTATTTGCTTTGTATTAGTTTAGCGCAAATTCGCTTTAGCGCTTATTCGCTAATGTTATGAACGTGTGATTTACGCGACGTGCATTAGTACGTGTGTAATCTGCTCCTATAGTCTGTAGTTTGGGTTTCCATTATACATTTAGCGTAAAACTTTTGCGACTTTTCCAAATTGTAGGAAAATAAAACGGTTTCCATTAACCGTATCATGTGACTAAAACTCGTCCTCTTGCGATGTCACTCAAAAAAAAAATGGGCAGGTTTACTTATATCGCAGCCAATCACACGTTTATCATGTGACCAAACACCTCATGCGAGCGTAAAAAGCTTTTTGCGATTCGTGTGTTTTTGCGAATTTTCCGAGTCTCCTGTATTTTGAAGGGTAACGGATACGCACCTTGTGTCGTGTTAGTAGAAAGCTATCCTGACCTCACTTTGACCCTGTGATGAAATCTGACAGGAGTGGTCTTCGTCGATGATGGGAAATCACCATCAGAAACACACCAAGATCGGTGCTGAGGCCTCCAGGAGAGCGCCAAAGAGTCGATCACGAATAAACAGGAACGCTGCGGTCGGAGAAAGATCAGTGTGGGTCGAAAAGGTGGGTCGGATATTGTTGTAGCGGTGAGGGAAGTCCGTGGTGCGAGCGCCATTCCAATTCATTACAGAAAGGGTTGTTATTGTTGATTGTTGTTGTTGTTGTTATTTAATCCTGATTTGAACTCGACAGCACGCCACGCTAAAGGGAAACCATAGCTTTATGTTACCATATTAACCACATTATTACGTTTTACCCGATAAAAAAATACCCCTGTAGACATAATATTTGCAATATTTATAACATCTGCAGGAGAACATTCATGGGGATGATTTAAGGGTCACTATCGTGCGTCCTGCTCAACATCTGGGCTCTTTAATCCCGCTCCATCTGTTTTAAGAGATGCAAATGTGTTTTTGTTTACACTGGCCTTTATTCACAAAAGACAAAAAAGAAAAGACAACAAAACAGAAATGCCCCAGATAACCCGGCATGTGTTGTTACTGCTTTCTATGAATTTTTATAACCCTGTTATCTTGCTTTACATAACAGGGTTGATGTTGGATTTCCTCTTGCTATCGCTCTATCGCTCTATCGCTCGCTCTAAGACTCAAAGGCAAACTTTCTTTGGCTTTGTAAAATGTTTTTTTTTAAAGCAAAATCTTCAGACTATAGAATTATATGTATACACACACACACATATATATATAATGTATGTATATATATATATATATATATATATGTGTGTGTATATATATATATATATATCTTTATTATATATATATATATATATATATATATATATATATAGTGTGTATATATATATATATATATATATATATATATATATATATATATGTATGTATATATATATATATATATCTTTATATATATATTTGTGTGTATATATATATATATCTATATATATATATATATATATATATATATATATATATATATATCTATATATATAATATATATAATATATATATATATATATATATATATCAATGGTGGGCAGTCAGGGCCTGCAAGGCCTTCTCTGCTGGCCTAAGAAATATCTGAATCACAAAGTGATATTAATGATATTTTGTCCATCAGTATTTATTCAATAATTCCATATGGTCTATTCACTTCCTTTCATATCCGCCATCAGTCCGATGCGTGTGCAGCTTCCAGACATGTATATTCATATTAAAGCATTTAACCAATCACATTTCAGCCATCATTTGTTGCCTGATGAAACTGCTGCTTCAACCAATAAGATTTTGAGTCGGTGTCACCAGCGCCCTCTAGCAGGCGTATGACGTCACCGTATTCAGAGCCGTTGATTGGATAGTCTAGATTTGGGTCCGATTGAGCTATTATTTGTCGCCCCCTAATGGCTAAAGGAGAAGAAAAAAAAAACAGATTACGTGGTGTATTTACTTTTAAGGCCATTTTCAAATCGGACATTACAAGAAAATCCAGACATTGTTTAGAAAGTTTGGAAGCTCTGAAGTCACGAGCAGGAAGAGGATTTCTCCGCCTCTTTCACGTTAACAACTGCTTTTAAGGAAAGAGAGGAGGAGGGATTTGTGTTTACAAACAATCCGATTTTTTTGGTGAGTAAAATTGCTGCTGTTTTCCTAAATAATATTGCAAGGTTTATTATTGATGTTTCTTATGTGGGTCACGGCTGGAGCTGCAGTAGTTCGCCCCTGGTTTGTTTATTCAGTACATGCATTTATCCTGTGTTTACAGCAATGGCAATCAATGTTCCTTTATACTGAATTTCTGCATATTAAGATGCTTTTTATAACCATCAATTCAGACGGAGCACTACTGAAGGCCTAGGTGTGAAATGCATGGTCTGCTACTACTATATATATATATATATATATATATATATATATATATATATATATATATATATATATATATATATATATATATATATATATATATATATATATATATATATATATGCTCTATAACTAGAACAGGCAACCTTTACCACTCGAAGCCGCTCATTTGGACCCATTTCCCAAACTTAAGAAAAGACTGGGAGCTACAAAAACCCTTTTGACATTTAAAATGATTTTAAAAATAACACTGCATATAACTTGTTTTTTGTTTTTTTTGCCTTTATGTTACGTATAAACGAAACTATAACATGTTGCATTTATGAAAGCAATGAACGACTGCAGAGAAAACGAAATGACATTCCGGCGTGCAACAAAAACATTTTTAAAATGAAATAAAATTAAAAAAAAACTTTGTGTTGAAGGTCACTTTCAAGTAAAATGCACAATGTTTATTTGGGTCGTTTTTGTGTTTATGGAAAAAAACAACAACCTTTTGTTATCCAACTAACAATGTCGTCCTCTCTCTGTGTGCCGTAAAAACATACACACATGACGGAGGTGCGCATCGAACCCCCGACCCTGGAGGTGTGAGGTGAGACGTGCTAACCGCTAAGCCCCGCCCACTCCTCAATAGAATAGTTCTCATTCCATTGCCACTGGAAGTCCCCATTCATTCATTCATTCATCTTCTACCGCTTTATCCGATCTTCCCTCGGGTCACGGGGAGTCTGTGTCTATCTCAGGCGTCTATGGGCATTAAGGCAGGATACATCCTGGATGGAATGCCAACCCATCGCAGGGCACACACACACTCACACACACACACACATTGATACACTAGGGACAATTTTCCAAGGTGCCAATCAACCTAATGTGCATGTTTTTGGACCGGAGAATGAAACCGGAGAACCCGGAGAAAAAAAAAAAAAAACCCTGAGGCTCGGGGAGAACATGCACAAACTCCACACACACATGGCCGAGACGGGAATCGAACCCGGACCCTGGCGGTGTGAGGCAAACGTGCTAACCACTAATCCACCGTGCCCCACCTGGAAGCTCCCATAAATAATGTAATGAATTACAGAACGATGTATTTGAATAACGTGTTTACGAATGATCGCAACGTATTGTGAGCATTATTTATTTATTTATTTATTTATTTTTAGATCAGATATCACACTGCTGGATCTGTTCAATTAGTGATTCAGTAGCACTAGCATTAATCAAGCCAGGGTGATTGTAGTATCATTCAATACGTGCTGCAATAATCACTGATTAATTCTCTCTTTTATTTATTTATTTATTTATTTATTTATTTTTTACAATGATGTTCTCAAGTAGGAACAAGAGGCTCAATGGCCCGTGCTCAGGATGGAAATGGCAGTGGCAGTTGTAAGAGAGCTGCGTCCGGAAGGCTGTCTCTGAGTGTTTTTGGCGCTTTAAGGAAGATTCCGTGTCGGAAAAGTGGGAGAACCACACCGTCATACATGTAAAGATCTGAAGATCCATTTTGCATGAGGTAAAGAGACCTTTTTACTCATCACATGTTATAGGACTAGGCGCACGGTGGTTTAGTGGTTATCACGTTCGCCTCACACCGCCAGGGTCCGGGTTCGATTCCCGTCTCGGCCATGTGTGTGTGTGGAGTTTGTGCATGTTCTCCCCGTGTCTCAGGGGGTTTTTCTCCGGGTTCTCTGGTTTCCTCCCGGTCCAAAAAAAAAACATGCACGGTAGGTTGATTGGCACCTTGGAAAATTGTCCCTAGTGTATGAATGTGTGTGTGTGTGTGTGTGTGTCTTGCGATGTTTTGGCACTCCATCCAGGATGTATCCTGCCTTAATACCCATAGACGCCTGAGATAGGCACAGACTCCCCGTGACCCGAGGGAAGATCGGATAAAGCGGTAGAAGATGAATGAATGAATGCATGAATGAATGTTATAGAACTATAGAAAGGGCCTTGCTCAAGGGCCCAAGAGCGTCAGTTTGCAGTTACAATAGCACATTTAAGGACAGGACAACAAGACCATCTTAGGTCTACCCTGATTCTTCAACGGGCTGCTGAACACTAATATAAATTTGCGCAAGACTTTTGCGATGTTTTCTAAATATCGTAATTAATGTTTCCATTAACCGTATCGCACGACTTAAAACTCGTCCTCTGGCGATGAAATGTTTCTTAACGAAAGGCCAGCGTGCAAACATAATTATAGATATAAATAATGTGAGTAAGAAAGTGTGAATAAGTAGAAAAATATCAAACAAAGAGTAAAAGTAAACGGAGAACGTTTTATATAAATATATATAAAAAAATTAATTAAAATTAAATTAATTTGTTAATGGCGAGTCAATGCACTTATACCTGGGCGGGGCCACATATGCGCTTGTTTTATATAAATATATATAAAAAACTTAATTAAAATAAAATTAATATTTATTAATTTCTTCATTCATTCTTTCGTCTTCTACCGCTTTATCCGATCTTCCCTCGGGTCATGGGGAGTCTGTGTCTATCTCAGGCGTCTATGGGCATTAAGGCAGGATACACGCTGGATGGAATGCCAACCCATCGCAGGACACACACACACACACACACACACACACACACACACACACATTCATACACTAGGGACAATTTTCCAAGGTGCCAATCAACCTACCGTGCATGTTTTTGGACCGGGAGGAAACCGGAGAACCCGGAGAGAAAACCCCCTGAGGCACGGGGAGAACATGCACAAACTCCACACACACATGACCGAGACGGGAATCGAACCCGGATCCTGGAGGTGTGAGGCGAACGTGCTAACCACTACGCCACCTTGCCCCCTTTATTAATTTCTTAATTTATTTAATTTATTAAATGTATTAAATTTATAAATGGCGAGGCAATGTACTTATACCTGGGCGGGGCCACATATGCGCTTGTTCTGGGAAGTAATGATGAACGCGTCCACGTGTTTTGGAGCTGAAAACCACCTCATGCGAGCGTAATTAAGCACCAATCCAAACGAGCTTTACAAAAGGGGGCGGGGCTTTTAATACCGAATCAATCGGTGTATATGGTGGATTTTCCCCACATTACCTTCCAATAACAAAACAAATCTTACTGCAGTGAGATATAATTTCCCCAAAGAGTCCGTCAGATTCAAACCCCTGCCTGCAACCTTAAAGGCTAAAGACTCGATCAATAAATCAATATAGTTATTCTGACTGATCACTTTTACTCCAGGGTGGGCGTGGTTTCGTCAAGGATTACGACGTCTCCATCAATCAAAGAAACCTCGAAATTCCCAAGGGTGGATTTCGGCTCAGTGGATTAAGGCGCTGGGCTACTGATCTGAAAGTTCGGTATCACCATGCTGCCCGACTCCTTGGGTCCTTGAGTACGGCCCTTAACCCTCTGTGCTCCGGGGGGGGGCGCCGTATCACCCTGAGCTCTGACCCCAGCTTCCTAAAAACAATTCGGGATATGCGAAGAAACAGTTTCACTGTGCTGTAATGTATATGTGACAAATAAAGGGTCTAAAAAACACCGACCCGGTGGGATATGTTTCCGAAGAATACCGAAGAGAATCTTTCCAGAGAATCTTTCCACAAAGCCTTACGCATTATTTTTTTCTAGCGGCCTTTTTTCCGTCTCTCTTTCTTTCATCTGGGAAGGTTTACGATCTTACGAAGTGTAATAGATCCCCGATTACAAATATTCTAAATGTTACTTTAGTAACTTAGTATCGTAACTGGTTACTTTTTCATTTCTCACATTTGTCCACTAGGTGGCGCCT
The DNA here is from genome assembly GCA_030449085.1 of Kryptopterus vitreolus. Taxonomy (NCBI): domain Eukaryota; kingdom Metazoa; phylum Chordata; class Actinopteri; order Siluriformes; family Siluridae; genus Kryptopterus; species Kryptopterus vitreolus. The sequence continues at coordinate 9,144,302 of JACRUU010000021.1, forward strand.
CAAGTTGCAAAAAACCATATGCGAAATATATACTTTTATATACTTTTAATATGAAAAAATACAAAATTTTGATCGCTAATTTATTATTAAAAAATGTATTGATTTAATTTAACATCTCTCTACCGAACTTCCCCCGCGATTTGTTGTCGTGTGCAGGTGCGATGGATCGCGTCGGTGTTTCGGAATGGTATATGTTTATATCTCATCTAAGCACAATTGCATTCTCTCCCTCCGCATGGAGACGTTTATCTGGATTGGGGTTTTATTTATTTATTTATTTTGTGCGCATGTAAACGAGCCAAAACGAAGCAGGCGTAACGAGGCTACTTTTTCTAAAGTAGAAAGTACAGATAGTTGTGTGAGAAATGTCGACTTCTAATTAAAATAAATTAAATATAATATAATAATAATAATAATAATAATAATAATAATAATAATAATAATGGGGGCACGTTCGCCTCACACCGCCAGGGTCCGGGTTCGATTCCCGTCTCGGCCATGTGTGTGTGGAGTTTGCATGTTCTCCCCTGTGCCTCAGGGGGTTTTTTTCTCTGGGTTCTCCGGTTTCCTCCCCGGTCCAAAAACATGCACGGTAGGTTGATTGGCACCTTGGAAAATTGTCCCTAGTGTATGAATGTGTGGTGTGTGTGTGTGTGTGTGTGTGTGTGTGTGTGTCCTGTGATGGGTTGGCATTCCAACCCAGGGTGTATCCTGCCTTAATGCCCATAGACGCCTGAGATAGACACAGACTCCCCGTGACCCGAGGGAAGATCGGATAAAGCGGAAGAAGAAGAATGAATGAATGAATGAATAATAATAATAATAATAATAATACAAAATATTAAAATTTAATATAGAATTAAAATAATTACTCGAGTAAATACAGATCCAGGAAATTCCCAATTAAGTTAGGAAATATTTGCACCATTGCCCGTTACGCCGTCGCTAGCTGGTTTGTATGAACGGGATCGATGTCAGCCGTCGTTTTAAATACAGACAGATCTTATATCCATCTATCGATCCCTATAGCGGCGGCACGAGTGCTTGGATCAGTGTAAGAAATGCGGGAAAGAAAACGCTGCTGGTCGGTAGATGTTACGGAATAAATCAGGCGTTAAAGAGTTGATGTGAGGGGACGTGAGAGCGTGCCTTTAAAAATGACGGACATAAGCAGGAGTGTGTTCGCCATGACTGCAACTCAATCAGCGCTGTCAGATTGTCTACATTAAATGAAACAAGACGACAGATTGAAGGGTTGGGGGGGGTGGTGGCGGGGGCTGTGGGGGGGGGGGTGGGGGGGGTGAGAGACGGGAAGCGACGAGAAGCATTTAGCTCTGTCGATCACAAAATAGACGGGAAGGGAAAACGAAGAGAGAGAGAGAGAGAGAGAGACTCGTTATCGGAGGAGGAAGGATGAGAGCGAGAGATTGTATCAATTGATTCGAGGTGCCTCGAGGCACACGCTTTTTGCTAACAGACACATACTGTCTCTATGTTTACGCCCACACAGTCTCTCCATCTCTCTGTGTCTCTCTCTCTCTCTCTCTGCTCTCTCTCTTTGACACACATAATCTCCACTATAGTGTTTTACCGTGATTACCTCCGATTCATTAGTCTCGCATATTATGGGTGTGGTGTAGGTACTATCTATAATATATATATGATATATGTAGTATATATGATATATATATATATATATATATATATATATATATATATATATATATATATATATATATATATATGTATATATGTATGGATATGTGTGTGTGTGTGTGTGTGTGGTGTGTGTATGTATAGGGTGTATATATATATATATATATATATATATATCTATATAGGGGACACGGTCGCTTAGTGGCACCTTCACCTCACACCTCCAGGGTCCGGGTTCGATTCCCGTCTCGGCCATGTGTGTGTGGAGTTTGTGCATGTTCTCCCCGTGCCTCAGGGGGTTTTTCTCCGGGTTCTCCGGTTTCCTCCCCCGGTCCCAAAACATGCGCGGTAGGTTGATTGGCACCTTGTAAAAATTGTCCCTAGTGTATGAATGTGTGTGTGTGTGTGTGTGTGTGTGTGTGTCCTGTGATGGGTTGGCATTCCATCCAGGGTGTATCCTGCCTTAATGCCCATAGACGCCTGAGATAGACACAGACTCCCCGTGACCCGAGGGAAGATCGGATAAAGCGGTAGAAGATGAATGAATGAATGAATATATATATATTTATTTTACACATCATTCTGAAGATTGTTTTTGATTATTAAAAATGGGAAGGGGGTAAAATTAATTTTCACAGTGAATAGGGGGATTGATATAGTCAGGGGGACGATGAATAGGGATATGAGTCATGAGCTGATGTGCTTTTGAAATTCATTAGACCGTTAAGGATCATGGGACATGGACTTATTGACCGAAGCAGATGTTGCGGTGACATTCAGAGGAAACACAAATCATTATTTCAGTGTGTATGCTGGCGATGAAATCGCTCCGGAATGCCGTCCTTTTTGTGTGCCGTCGTCCTTCATCAGAGGGAATGATATGGGAACGCTCGGCCTCGAATGAGCGTGTCGTCGATGCGTGGAATCTTAACGCATCCGGTTTGTTGTAAAAAAACAAAAACAAAAACAAAACGATGTTCTTAAACCTCAACACTGCAATTTCGTTAATGCGATGAGAATTTGAAATCCAGAACGTCTTAAGGGCCTTTCTCAAGGGCCCACTAGTGGCAGCTTGGTGGTCGTGGGATTGGAACCTGTGATATACCAAATACTACATTAATGGATGTAAACAGTAATGTATACTTATGTTTTTCGACTTATGAAAGTGTGGTAATGTCGGTGGCCTGATCGTTTTAAGGGCCTTGCTCAAGGGCCCATTAGTGGCAGCTTGGTGTCCGTGGGATTTGAACCTGTGATATATCAAATAGCGCATAAACGTTAAAGGTCAGAAACGTATCCTTATGTTGCTTGACTTGAAAGTGCTGTTAACGCCTTAAGGGCCTTGCTGAAGGGCCCACTAGTGGCAGCTTGGTGGTCGTGGGATTTGAACCTGTGATGTACCGAATACTGCCATTAACATTAATGGATGTAAACAGTAATGTATCCTTATGTTTCTCGACTTGTGAAAGTGTGGTAATGTCGGTGGCCTGATCGTTTTAAAGGCCTTGCTCAAGGGCCCACTAGTGGCAGCTTGTTGTTCGTGGGATTTGAACCTGTGATAGACCAAATATGCCATAAACGTTAAAGGTCAGTAACGTATCCTAATGTTGATCGACTTATGAAAGTGCGGTTATGTGTGTGGTTGAACGACTTAAGGGCCTTGCTCAGGGGCCCACTAGTTGCAACTTGGTGTTCGTGAGATTTGAACCTGTGATATACCGAATACTGCCGAATAAACGTTAAATGTCAGTACCGTATACTTCTGTTGCTCGACTTATGAAAGTGCGTTGATCGACTTATGAAAGTGCGGTTATGTGGGTGGTTGAACGACTTAAGGGCCTTGCTCAGGGGCCCACTAGTGGCAGCTTGTTGTTCGTGGGATTTGAACCTGTGATATCTTGAATACTGCCATTAACATTATTGGATGTAAACAGTAACGTATCCTTATGTTGCTCGACTTATGAAAGTGCGGTTATGTGGGTGTTTGAACGCCTTATAGCATTTGGCCGTATCCAGAACGACTTAAGGGCCTTGCTCAGGGGCCCACTAGTGGCAGCTTGGTGTCTGTGGGATTTAAACCTTCCGGTACACAGCCAAAGATCTCCAATCTCCGTCTCTCTCAGACCTCCTTTAGACCAATTATTTTCAATTGTAATTGCCAGAATGGCTACATTTATCTCCTGAACAAACACCTACACGCGATACCATCCCTGACGCACACACACAACCCCAGAACACACACACACACACACACACACACACACACACACGGACGCAAGTCGTTTTTAGGGCATGACTCACACCACTTACTGTACATATAAATTTGAAGAAGTGATTATTTTCCCAGCAATAGCGGCAAAAAAAATCCACTTGTTTATTTTGAATGACCAATTCGTAATCTTGTTTGTTTGTTTGTAATCGGAACGTATTTCATCATCGCTTGTGTCGCTGCGTCGTTTCCTGCAGGTTGGGCTTTTTTTTTTTTCCCTTTTTTTTTTTTCCCTTCCCGACATAAATCCACCCCGAGGCCAAGAGATCGCTCCCTTTTCTCCTCCATTAACTTCCCCCTCATTCCTCTCTTCATTCATATCCTCCCCCCTTCTCTCTCTCTCTCTCTCTCTCTCTCTCTCGGAACGAGCCATCAATTAAAACCCCATCCAGCTAAGACCACACATCAGCATTTCCCATCTCATCCTCCACTCCAATCCTCCTATTCCTCCTGTCCCTTGTTCTTTTTTTTTTTTCTCATTCCTCCTGTCCCTTGTTTTTTTTTTTCTCCTGTGGAATGTGCTTCACAAATCCAGACGAGAACTATAACCCCACCCCCCCCAACCAAAACTCCGCCCCCCCCAGGCGGACCACTCTGCCTATCTTCGCCATCAATCATCGCTTTCAACCCGGAATCTGCGCAGCGGCCTGACTGAGAACTGCGGCACCCACCTGGAGAGCAGTTACTGGCTCGGCGAAGCCGGGAGTCTCATGGCGTAGCCGAGATACGTTTTTCTATTGAAATGTCATGACACCGTCTGACCTGTAGGGGGCCGGAGGGAAATCAATGGGGAAATCAGTTGATTTGAAATGGCGAAAATCTTTTGCCGATCTTGATTTCTGGACACGGTGGTGCCTTGATGGGTTACGCAAGCTCCACACATGTATGTGTGTGTGTGTGTGTGTGTGTGTGTGTGTGTGTGTGTGTGATAGAGCGACGGATCGAGAATGTTAATTAGTGTTGACCATTAACTGGTGAATGTGAATCAGATGGCTTTTGATTAATGCAAATGCAATATTGTTCGAGGCAGCGAGATATTAATGACCCCCCCCCCCACATCTCTCTCCCCCCCCCCCCCCCCCCCCCCCACCCCCCCCTCAGTAATTTAACCTCAGCTGGGCTTTTTGTACTCGTTAGATGAGAATACAAAATGTTGTTTCCAGGATCAACGGAGGCTCGTAATCTCGACGCCGGGATGCCGCCGGTCCGAGAGAGGGGCGCACATACATTTGCACAGATTTGGATATTTCGCTCTAAAAATGCGTGGCGTTTTTCAAAAGACGGCCCGTCGGTGCATTTGTGCTGAATCGGGTGTTTGATTAACCTGCACAGCCAAGCAATTAATACAATACACCCCCCCACCACACACACACACACACACACACACACACACACACACACACACACACTCACTGCCATGTCCAAATTTATTTTTCTTATCATAAATATTTCTTGCTTGCTCATGGAATTCTTTTTTTTTTGGGTTGTGTTGTTATTTGTGACTCTGGTGCTCGAGATTTCGTCCCACGCCAAACCCTAGCTTAATTCTAATCGTCGAGTGGACTTGCGATCGGAAGATTGTTGGTTCAAATCCCACTCTTGGGCCCTTGAGCAAGATCCTTAAGCAACTCGATGCAACTTGGTGGTGGTGGCTTAGTGCTTAAGGTGTTGGACTCTGGACCAGAAGATCGCAGAAGATTCAAACCCCACAATCACCAAGCTACCACTAGTGGGCCCTTAAGCAAGGCCCTTAACCCTTAATTGCTCACTTGTAAGTCGCTCTGGAAAAGGGCGTCTGGCAAATACCATAAATGTAAATGTGTTGAGATGTGCGGAGAAAGGATTATCCCAGAATTATCTTGCTTAAACGTGTGTTCATTCATTCATTCATTCATCTTCTAGCGCTTTATCCGATCTTCCCTCGGGTCACGGGGAGTCTGTGTCTATCTAAGGTGTCTATGGGCATTAAGGCAGGATACACCCTGGATGGAATGCAAACCCATTGCAGGACACACACACACACACACACACATTCATACACTAGGCAATTTTCCAAGGTGCCAATCAACCTACCGTGCATGTTTTTGGACCGGGAGGAAACCTGAGAACCCGGAGAAAAACCCCCTGAGGCACGGGGAGAACATGCACAAACTCCACACACACACACATGGCCGAGACGGGAATCAAACCCGGACCCTGGCGGTGTAAGGCGAACGTGCTAACCACAAAACCGCCTAAACGTGTGAGCAATCAAAAATCAAGGGCCTCGCTGAAGGGCCCCGAGCTG
>JACRUU010000021.1:9155513-9170513 GCA_030449085.1 Kryptopterus vitreolus
AAACACACACACACAATCTTACACTCTTCGTCTTTTTTTTTTTAAAGAATGTAAATAAATAATAAACAATCGATCCTTTTTCTACACCGCCTCCATTTTCTCTCCTCCTTCTTCTTTGCTCTTTTTCATTGCCTTTGTCCTCCTCTCATCCCCTCACTGATGATTTACAATCTCCATCTCTCTCGCTAGCTTTTAACGAGCGTCTTGTACAGCGCGACGTCTGTATCCCTCCGTCTGTATCCCTCCGTCTGTATCCCTCCGTCTGTATATAAAAAAAAGACTTCTTTTACTCCTCCGTGTGCTGCGGGAAAGTACGTCTTATCCCTGTTTTCTCAACGAAAGGTTTCGGAAAAGAAAAGAAAAAAACGGTCGGAAAAGTCGAGATGTCCTGAGCCCTTCCTTCTCTCTCTCTCTCTTTTTCCTTTTTTCCTTATATTTCCCTTCTTTCTTTCTTTCCATCATTGCTTACCTTCTTACCATCTTTCTTGTTTCCTCAATGTTTATCTTCTTTGCTTTTTTCTTTCTTTCTTCCTTTCTTCCTTTCTTTCCGTCATTGCTTACCTTCTTATCATCTTTCTAGTTTCCTCAATGTTTATCTTCTTTTCTATCTTTCTTTCTCTATTTCTTTCTTTCTCTCTTTCATTTTCTTTCTTTCTTCCTTTCTTTCTTTCTGTCATTGCTTACCTTCTTACCATCTTTTTTGTTTCCTCAATGGTTATCTTCTTTTCTTTCTTTCTTTCTTTCTCCCTCTCTTTCTCTCTTTCTTTATTTCTCTCTCTCCCTCTCTTTCTCCCTTTCTTTATTTCTCTCTCTCCCTCTCTTTCTCTCTTTCTTTCGTTCTCTCTTTATTTCTCTCACGTCTCTCTCTCTCTCTCTCTCTCTCTCTCTCTCTCTCTTTCTTTCTTTCTTTCTTTCAGTGCACCACACCCAAACATACACATTCTCAAAATATATTTCGACACGTCACAGTGATTCTTGTTACCGTCCGATGATGACAAGGACATGTTACATTCTTTATCAACCAGATTTTAGTTCCCCTCCACACTTTAGTTCCCCCCCTTTTTCTCTCCGAGGTTAATGTTCGTACGCCAAAGAGGCCGATTTCTGTCCAAAGTTACAGTGTCCCCGTTTGTTTGTTTGTTTTTTTTCCCCCCTAAGGTCTTTTCGACGAACAGTCCGGAATACTTCCAGTTTACAGCCTGACCTTGTGCATCCCGTCAAATGAAATCCTTGGAAACGGCTTCGACGAAATTGGGCGCCGACATGAGGATGGAGATGGTGCAGATGATGTTGAAGACGCTGAAGGCGACGAGGCAGAGGCGGTCGATGACGGCCCCGGCGAATTTCCACTGCTCCGCGACGCTGTCGCTTTCGTCCTGGGCCCGGAAACGCTCGGCGATGTAGCGCACCTCGTCCAGGATTGCCTGCAGCTGCGGGTCGCCCGCGCTGCCGCTAGCCGCCGAACACGAACATCCGCCGGCGCCGCCCGAGACCGTACTGGGGCATCCGGGGGCGTCCAGGTTTGGCGTCGGCGGAGGGGGCGGACTGCTGAAATGTGGGGGCAAGTGAGGCGGTGGGCTGGATGACCCCGGGCGAGTGACCACGCCTCCCGATATGCTGTTTCTCGGGGCCGGGTCGCTCAACAGAGGAGGCGACGAGGCCTCGTCCAAACTGGGAAAGCCAGTGTAGAGCAGGTTCCCGTTGTTGTTGGCGCTGTTCATTTGCGAGGGCAGATGGTTGACGTGGCCTGCTGCTTGTAACAGGCTCTGAGGGTGGAGCGGATGTAGTGTAGTAGGCATGTGATGGTGGTGCTGATGGTGGTCCACTGTGTTGGGGAGGCTGCCCGTATGGGAGCCCGAAGAGCAACGGCGTAAGTGCGGAGCACACGGGGGACGCTCGGGGTCTTCGCACTCGCCAGGGCGCTTCATGCGCAAAAACCAGGCCACCCACTGGAGCAAAACCAGCTGGACCTGGAAAAAAAAAAAACAGTAGCAGGAGAAAAAACAATTACAGATAATCACCGAGCAAAACGAATGCACAGTGTAGCAAACGAGTGTAATACCCATGTAATGCCCATCCCCTCCTCCTCCTCCTCCCACCATCCACACACCACCACCTCCCATGGTAAATACAGTAATACATTACTGTATAGTTTTATACTGTTTATTCATTTTAAGTGTATTACTATTATTTTACTGTTATTTTATACCTTTCCTTAAATGCAGCATTCAGGAATGCAGTAAACTACCGCTTTTATAGTTTATATCTTACCAAACATAGAGACATGTAATCAATAGTGAACGTTTGTGTGTGTGTGTGTGTGTGTGTGTGCATATATTATATATATATATATATATATATATATATATATATATATATATATATATATATATATATATATATATATATATATATATATATAGGTCCGGGTTCGATTCCCGTCTCGGCCATGTGTGTGTGGAGTTTGTGCATGTTCTCCCTGTGCCTCAGGGGGTTTTTCTCCGGGTTCTCCGGTTTCCTCCCCCGGTCCAAAACATGCACGGTAGGTTGATTGGCACCTTCGAAAAATTGTCCCGCCTTTTTGCTAAAATATGGGCCCTAGTGTATGAATGTGTGAGTGTGTGTGTGTGTGTGTGTGTCCTGCGATGGGTTGGTATTCCATCCAGGGTGTATCCTGCCTTAATGCCCATAGACGCCTGAGATAGACACAGACTCCCCGTGACCCGAGGGAAGATCGGATATAGCGGTAGAAGATGAAGAATGATGAATGAATGATATATATATATATATATAACAAACAATATTTGCTCGCTTCTTGAATTGAACCGATCACCTCATTTGAAGCCACTAGAACTCTTTAATTTAATAGTTAATTAATTTGTTTGTTTATTTATTCATGGGGATAATTGCCTAAACTTTCCCATTTTTACTTGACAGACTGAAATCGAAGCGGACTGCATTTTCACTTTGTAAGTAACATCTATTATGTTTGGTTTCGTTACGTCATGCATTTCCTGTAATGTTTTATAAAGAGAATGTGTTACTTAGAGAAATGTTATTGTGAAATTATTCTTTTTTTGTTTAAATCTAAGGGGATAAAAATGTGACTTGCCTTGGTCCAGTTTCATGAGTATCAAGTGCAATTTGATCTCTGGAGCGCTTTTCACTGTGCACAAAGCAGCTTTACAGAATGCAAAAATGATACAACAAAAATAAACGTTATTCGGAATGATTTATGTGTGTTTATCCCTGATGAGTAAGTCTGACAAAGGTCAAAAAAAAAAAATTTCGATGGGGAGCATCATCCAGTATAGTATCACATGGACTTGGTATATAATTCCACTGCAAAATTCAATTTGTAAATTCAATTATTCAAACTTTTTGGGCTTCCTCCTGGCCAGAGAAAAGCATAAACCATAATGATATATGCAGCTAAAAAGGACTTGCTGTGCCCAATAGAGGAAAAAAAAAAAAGTGCTGGCGTAGGAGACATTCTTATTCCTCACATCCACATCAAACAAGCTTTTTTGAATAAAGAATTCACAGAAGTCATTATAGATGATTCGGAATAAAAGAAAATAGTCGTACTATGGAGGAAAAAAAACACATGTATCGACACATGTATAGAAGGGGTTCATATTCAGCGGTGTAAAGTGTTTTTTGTTACTGTACTTTAAGTACTTTTTTTGGTTCTAGTTTTGCTGAGTATCAAAGATATCACTGATATATATATATATATATATATATATATATATATATATATATATATATATATATATATATATAAATTATATAAATAGAAAAAAAATCTTAACTATATCTTATATAGTTATCCGATCTTCCCTCGGGTCACGGGGAGTCTGTGTCTATCTCAGGCGTCGATGGGCATTAAGGCAGGATACACCCTGGATGGAATGCCAACCCATCACAGGACACACACACACACACACACACTCACACACTCACATTCATACACTAGGGACAATTTTCCAAGGTGCCAATCAACCTACCGTGCATGTTTTTGGACCGGGGAGGAAACCGGAGAACCCGGAGAAAAAAACCCCCTGAGGACACGGGGAGAACATGCACAAACTCCACACACACATGGCCGAGACGGGAATCGAACCCGGACCCTGGTGGTGTGAGGCGAACGTGCTAACCACTAAACCACCGTGCCCCTATATATATATATATATATATATATATATATATATATATATATATATATATATATATATATATATATATATATATATATATATATATATATATATATATATAAATATTTGCTCGCTTCTTGAATTGAACCGATCACCTCATTTGAGCCACTAGAAGTCTTTAATTTATATTTATTTATGGGGAAAAAACATTGATATAATAATTGCCTTATATAACTTATAACTTATATATTTTTCTTGTATTCCGAATCATCCATTACCCACGTCTGCTAGCTGGAAACGACTATTTAGCCTCGTTTTTCATTCCAAAAAGAGCCAAAATAATTGAAGAAGCATCTGAAGGTGAATAAAAAATACTTACATTGTCAAAAATGCTGTTATTTTATTTATCCATTGACTGGTAACTAACCTTTGGGACTGTTGTGAAACTTTATTATATAGATCCCCTTTTATTCCTTTGTCTTTCAGCACACATTTTTCCCCCACTGTCTCCAAAATCGAATTTTTGTCTTAAAAAATTGTATTTATAAAACATATCGCCCAGTTCTAGTTCTAATTACAGCATACGAGGCAACCGTTTACTTCAAATGTTGCAGGAATAGCACGTACCAATCGTCTAAATCTGTTCCGATGTGGACAAATTTCTTGATATCCCTAAATTTGTATTGTCCGTTTATATTTTTGCCCAATTTGCCTTATTTATAGTGGCTTACATTTATCTCTTTTATACAACTGAGTCACTTAAGGGCCTCTCTCAGGAGCCTAGAAGTGGGGCAACTCGCTGGATTGGAGCCCGTGACCTTCAGATCCCAAGTCCAATGCATTATTTACATTATATATCATGAAACAGCCCCCAAAAAACATGACGCTTCTCTTCATACAACTAATATGTCTCGGCAAAAGGATATTTCATCGCAGCATTACGGCTTTTAAGCGTGCATAGCTACAGATTCCAGCCTGTGTGTATATATATATATATATATATATATATATATATATATATATATATATATATATATATATAATATATATATATATATATATATATATATATATATATTTGCAGCCACATTCAGGGAAGCTTCTTATTGTATAATCATGTGGACCTTGAACTTTTAATATGTGTAACCATGGTCACAGGAAGCTCACTGCTGCTTACAGACAGTATTCCAGCCTTTAATGTTTAAGGGCAAAACACATGAACAAATGTTAAACCAAAATAACAAATACAAAAAATAATAATAATAATAATAATAATATTAGTAGGTACAGGTTGAAAATGGAATACTTGTCGCTCATTGGACGAGACACCTGTCACTCAAGTTATTCATCAAATAGGAAATCTTATAACTTCTACGTTTATTTTACTTTGGGATATTAGTGCACCTTTATATATAATACAATTACAGAAGTAAACACTGGCAAGCGAAGGGGAAAATGGAATTCATTCAACACTACTTTGAGGAAGGACATTCATACAGAGTTATACATGGTTTACTCTTTTCCCCGCCTACATTTGGACTTTCTCCTGCCACAGCCGGTTGTATTGGATGTAGATCTTGATTGACAGGTGCCTCAGCCAATGAGCGCTAACTGATCCAATCTCAAATAATACCTACCTTTTCCAGTTCGTCTAATTGTCGTTGTGTTTACAGATTTGCTAACGTGTTTTCTGTATCGATAATGTGATTTCGGATTTGTTATTTATTTTTATTATTATTTGTTTTATGATTTGTTAACTTTTTTTCCGAATTTGTTATTTTGTTTTTAAGATTTTCTTATTTTGTTTTTAAGATTTGTTATTTTGTTTACCGATTTTTGTTTTCTCTATCGTCCATGTGATTTCATATACAGTTACTTTGCTTTATTATTTGTTATTTGTTTTATGATTTGCTCATGTGTTTCCGAATTTGTTATTTTGTTTTTTAGATATGCTATTTTGTTTACAGATTTCATTCTCCTTTACTTTGTTGCCTCTACACAATGACCGCGAACAGTGAATGTTTTCCATTTAAAAGTGATGAAAGTAAATATTCTGTAAAATGTACCATAATCCAATTATTTATCTTTCTTTCCTAGAGGTACAAACACACCTCCGCTTTGTCAGTCAAAGTAACATCAGATTGTTGTTTTTTTATTACACTGAAAAAAAAGCTATTCTGGGATACCGACAAATCCGTTAACATCTGTGTGTTATATATATATATATATATATATATATATATATATATATATATATATATATATATATATATATATATATATATATATATATTATTATGACCTGCTGGTAAAATATCTTCATGTATGGTTATAGGGAGAGATTTTTACCCATTTAGGCATGTTTCCCCCGTTCGGATCGTGATGATGATATTGTAGTACAACCACAGTTGCAATAACTGACATCCCAACAATGATCATTATACTGGCAAAGTACTGCCCTGAGGATAGAGAGAGAGAGGAGAGAGAGAGAGAGAGAGAGAGAGAGAGGGAGAGAGGGAGAGAGAGAGAGAGAGACATGTGTTAACGGTTCCAGAAAATGGCTTTCAACCATAAATAATACTTGTCCTAAAATAAGTCACTGAAAAAAAATACAAAAAAGCGATAGAGAGAAAAACAGTGCATGTGAAACGAGATCACCGTGCATGGAAATAAATAATAAAGAGAGGGAAAAATATGACGGAGAAAAAAAGTTATTCAGTCATCATTCATAATTGAACACATCTAGAAGAGACATCCACATTATATATACATTATAGGGACTTTTCACAGCCATATGAATCATCAGGTCAGGGTTGTGTGTGTGTGTGTGTGTGTGTGTGTGTGTGTGTGTGTGTGTGTGTGTGTGTATATATATATATATATATATATATATATATATAAATATATATATACATACATACATATACACACATGACACCTTACCTGATGATTATATATATATATATATATATATATATATATATATATATATATACACAGACACGATATCTCTCTCTCTGTATGTATACGTATATATGTGTGTGTGTGTGTGTGTGTTGTGTGTGTGGTGTTGTGTGTGTATATGTGTGTGTGTGTGTGGTGTGTGTGTGTGTGTGTGTGTGTGTGTATATAGTATATATACGTATATATATATATATATATATATATATATATATATATATATATATCGATATATATATATATATATATATATATATATATATATATATATAAATAAGCCTAGTCACAGAGCAAACAAACCTATCCGGCCTAAACCTCTCCTGAGCAGATGATATATACCTGATGATATATATATAGATATATATATATATATATATATATATATATATATATATATATATATATATATATATATATATACACACACAGACTCTCTCTCTCTCTCTCTCTCTCTCTCTCTCTCTCGCTATATATATATATATATATATATATGAGCCTAGTCACAGAACCTATCCGGTGCGTCGCATAGCGTTCATCTCTTGAGCCGACTTTTCTTTACCTCGGCCTCAATTTTTGCCCGTAAATTGTAGTAAACATTAAAATACTAAGTAAACTAATTGTTTTAAATCTTAATCATGGTTGGAAACAATGATGGAAAAAAATGCAGACGGTATTCAGTAAACGACCATTTTTGTAACTTAAACCGTACGAACATAAACATGCGTAGTAAATAGCGAATACCAACTTGTTAACTCGTTTGTTAACTCGTAATTAATAGTCATTTTGTGACTTAACTTGTAATTCATTACAACTTAATCACACATCTGAATCTTCAATTCCTTATTTTTCAATACTCAATATAGGAATGTAAAATATACGTTTATTTAAAAAAACGTAGCACTGGGATACAGCTTTCTTCCCCTCTTTTTTTACTCCCATATTACTTATATCTTATTCAAAATATATTCATCCCATGACATTGTAAAGATAAATAAATGGTCCGGTCCTCCAATAACATCCAGCAGAGGATTTGGCTGTAGGCTCCTGCCAGTAGTACAGTCTGAGTCACGTCATTACCACCTACATTACCATTTATAATCGCGTCGTAGCGGATACGCCCATAGACACGGGTTATGGGAATGAGGACGGAGTGAACGAGTCACGTACTAGAATTAAAGTGTGGGGGGAGGGGCAATTTTTACACACACACGTACATACGCGAATGTTTATAAGACTCGCGGGTCTTGTTATGAACTTACCTATGAGTGGAATGGAGTCAGAGGTGGCAGGCATAATTTCTGCCACCAATAACATGAAGACTGTTAGTGACAGCAATACTGTAATACCTGTGGAAAATAGATATAACATCATAAATTGCCATGTTATTATTATTTTTTTAAATATCGACTTATAGCATGAATGGCTCATAATTAAGTAAACCCTTAAGTCCAGGACAATGTAAACAAAAATAAATGAAGGATTTTTTTTGGGACTATTTTCGATATAAGTCGATAATAAGTGGAATGCGTCATTCGGAAAAATCCGTGAAAAATTGTTCTTCGGTTTGCCGAAGCGGAAACCCGAAGATGAGAATTTCTTCCTGGCGGTTAATAATTGCGCCTTGACGAAGCGAAACTCCACAGCTGGATGCGCGTATACGGTCCACATATCACGGGCTCACAACAAAAAAAAAGGCAAAAAAGGAATTCCACTCGGCCACCATTTATCTTCCCCAATCTCACTTTATTCCTGCTCATGTCCTCCTTTCCCCCTCCCTCTTTCTGCTATTCATCTCTTCCCCTGCGTCTCGCCCTCATCAATTTACAACCCCTCTGTTTCTCACTCAATCTTCCTTTATTTTCCTTCGTAATTTTTTGCGTTCGAATTGCAAAGGTGCCGCTCCTGGCACGCGCCGTATAAGCCAAAAAAAAAGTCACAACCACCGGTATTCCCCGCAATCAATAAACATGATGGATGGGCCTTTGAGAAACTGCTATTAATGAATGAACGCCGGAGAAAAAACGGTGAAACATCAATAACTGTCTCGTTTCAGCTGTTGGGAAATATAAAAGTGCACAAGGGACGCGCTGTAGGTAAAAGAGGGAAAAACAAAACGAAATAAAAACACGGCGTACCATATCATCAGGTTGAAATGGAAAAATGCAACGAATCATGTTTAAATGTATATTTGTGTATGTGTTAATATAATGATGTAGTAATTCTCTCTCTCTCTCTCTATAGAGAGCATCCAGGGTGTATCCTGCCTTATTGCCCATAGACGCCTGAGATAGGCACAGGCTCCCCGTGACCCGAGGGAAGATCGGATAAAGCGGTAGAAGATGAATGAATGAAAAAAAAAATATATATATATATATATGGCACGGTGGCTTAGTGGTTAGCACGTTTGCCTCACATCCGCCAGGGTCCAGGTTCGATTCCCGTCTCGGCCATGTGTGTGTGTGTGGAGTTTGTGCCTTGCATGTTCCCCTCCCCGTGTCTCCCCGTGTCTCAGGGGTTTTTTTTTTCTCCGGGTTCTCCGGTTTCCTCCCCCGGTCCAAAAACATGCACGGTAGGTTGATTGGCACCTTGGAAAATTGTCTCTAGTGTATGAGTGTGTGTGTGTGTGTGTGTGTCCTGTGATGGGTTGGCATTCCATCCAGGGTGTATCCTGCCTTAATGCCCATAGACGCCTGAGATAGGCTCCCCGTGATCCGAGGGAAGCGGTAGAAGATATTTTATATATAGTGTGTGGGTGGGTGTGTGTGTAATAAGAAGCAAATTCACTTTAACAGCGCTAATGTTATTAACGTGTGATTAACGCAGTGTGCGTTACTATGTGATCGATCTGCTCCTTCACTCGGCATCGTGTTGATGAATGAACGAAACCCGAACAACAAAGAAGAAATAAATAAACGTTCAGTGCATCGTCTCACGCTTCCTTCCTACATTTTCCATTTCCACCGAATTACACTACTACTAGCTGCGCATTCACAACAGGTACGATCTCCTCACTATATTAGTGTATATTACCGTACGGAACCTTACGCAAGCGCATCGCATTCCCAAATCCGTATTACGCAATAAAGCGCTTCCGTATAACCTAAACACCGTATCACCAGTTTATATGGAAAAGCAACCGGAACACAATTCTTAAAGGAGCCACGTCCCATATTTTACACTTCAAAGAAACACTAACATTGGAATGAACAAGAAATGAATATTAACGGAATAATTTTCCAGAGTAAAATCAATGTTATATATCAATAATCAATATAATCAATCGATTAATCGCGATTAAATATTTTAATCGATTGACAGCCGTACTTCTGATATCTTATTCATATGTAAAACATGTCATTTGTGTGTGTGTGTGTGTGTGTGGGGGGGGGGGTTCAGCTGTAAAATAAATAAATAAATAACGACAGAAATCTGGATCGATTACATCTTAAGCCTGAGCAGTAAACGACAAGTTTTTGGCGCTGTGCCAAATGTCTAATGTATTCGTCCTCTTGTAAAGCTTTTGTGTGTAAGCAAGATTACGGGAGATTGGGAGGGCTTTGCGTTGAACGACGGCGATACGGCGCGGCGCAGCCGAATACAAACTGCGCAAACGAATGGGTAATGAATAACCTAAAAAAAAAAAAAAAAAAAAAACAACTCCCGTCTCTTCTCTCTTACTCTGTCTCATTACCCAGTGAGATCTTCTCTCCGGAGTCGGCGGGCAGAACGAAGATCAGCAGGGTCATGGAGGAGAGCAGAACGCAGGGGATGAGGAGGTTCAGGGCGTAGTACAGCGTTCGTCTGCGAATGGTAACCACGAACGTCACGTCTGGGTACGGCTCCTTACAGCAGTCGTAGAAAACCTCGCTCCTCGTCCCGGGTACACCTTAGTGTAGAAATAAAAACTGGTTATTCGTAATGAGTCCAATCCTAACAAACGACTAAGTTCTAGGTCTGAGACACGGGGATTCTGATCGGGAGGTCGGGGGTTCGAGCCCCGGTAACTCTTGGGTCCTTGAGAAAGACCCTTAATTCTTTGTGCTCTAGGGGGCGCTGTATCATGACTGACTCTGGGCTCTGTCCCACACACACACACACACAGGGGACAAATTTTCCAAGGTTCCAATCAACCTACCGTGCCTGTTTTTTGGATCAGGGTGTGGAGGAAACCGGGGAACCCGGAGAAAACCCCCCTTGAGGAAAGGATAGAACATGCAAATTCCACACACATACATGGTGGAGACGAACATGCTAATCGCTAAGTTGATTCTACAGATTTTCTCAGGTATCGTAGAATTTCACTATGTCCGTATTTTCGCTCATCAAGAGCGACTTACAACTGAGCGTTAAGGGCCTTGCTCAAGGGCCCAGTAGGGGCAACTTGGTGATGGTGGGATTCAAACTTGTGATTTCTGTTTAATACATCTGTTAAGTATATCAGCATTGAATTGGGACAGCGAGTAATACTAATTAGTACTAATACTAAAGATAATAATAATAATACTGTCGGATATATAAATATATATATATATATAAATATAAATATATACATATATATATATATGTGTGTGTGTGTGTGTATGTGTATATATATATATATATATATATATATATGTATATGTATATATATATTATATATATATATATATATATATATATATATATATATATATATATATAAAAAGAGAAAACAATTGTACTAAACTGGTGGCACGGTGGCTTAGAGGTTAGCACGTTCGCCTCACACCACCAGGGTCCGGGTTCGATTCCCGTCTCGGCCATGTGTGTGTGGAGTTTGCATGTTCTCCCCGTGCCTCAGGGGGTTTTTCTCCGGGTTCTCCGGGTTCTCCGGTTTCCTCCCGGTCCAAAAAACATGCACGGTAGGTTGATTGGCACCTTGGAAAATTGTCCCTAGTGTGTGTGTGTGTGTGTGTGTGTGTGTGTGTGTGTGTGTGTGTGTGTGTGTATCCCCTAGACGCCTGAGATAGGCACAGACTCCCCGTGACCCGAGGGAAGATGGGATAAAGCGGTAGAAGATGAATGAATGAACGCCAGTGTGTGTTTGTGTTTTAATGCATGCTGCATGCTTGAATCACATTGTGCCTCGGAATCCCACAGACACCCCTCAGTGGTAAAGCCCGTTCACGTTTTATTAACGACCGAAACACTTAGGAGATGAGAATGGAGGTCAGTAGCGTAGTCCTTTATTTGATGAAAATTTTAATTGAGAAATTGAATTCAGATCTACTTTCACTTAGTCACTTAATCCAGTTAAATGTAATGCCGTTAGCGGATACGATCGAGATGGGACGAATGGGACGGGCATCGGTCAGATTAACTTAGCAAAGTCAGTCCTTGCATTGATGCCGGAAGATCTCCGAGGTCCCGCTTTAATCAGGAATCACTCCTGCTAGGACTGTGGTAAAGGCCTCCGGACCAGACCTACACACGGTGCTTGGGAATTTTAATATGCAAATGCTTGAAGGGTTTAGATTTGGTCCCATAATGCTGTTTAATAGTAATATGTACTTAACGATTTCTTAAGCAGAAAGAAACGCAAAGAAACCGTGAATGTTGGAAGGATGATTGGAATGATTTATAATCGCTTATAAATAATCATTATAAATAATGACTAATGAGGAGCACATAGGGGCACGGTGGCTTGGTCTTAGTGATCCACACGTTCGCCTCACACCTCCAGGGTCCGGGTTCGATTCCCATCTCGGCCATGTGTGTGTGGAGTTTGTGCATGTTCCCCCCCGTGCCTCAGGGGGTTTTTCTCCGGGTAAAAAAAAAAAAACATGCACGGTAGGTTGATTGGCACCTTGGAAAATTGTCCCTAGTGTGTGAATGTGAGTGTGTGTGTGTGTGTGTGTGTGTGTGTGTGTGTCCTGTGATGGGTTGGCATTCCATCCAGGGTGTATCCTGCCTTAATGCCCATAGACACCTGAGATAGGCACAGACTCTCATTCACACACTAGGGACAATATTCCAAGATGCCAATCAACCTACCGTGCATGTTTTTGGACCGGGGGAAGAAATCGGAGAACCCGAAGAAAAACCCCCTGAGGCACGGGGAGAACATGCACAAACTCCACACACACATGGCTTGGTTGATTAGCACCTTGGAAAATTGCCCCTAGTGTATGAATGTGTGTGTGTGTGTGCGCCCTGCAATGGGTTGGCATTGCCATCCACGGTGTATCCTGCCTTAATGCCCATAGACGCCTGAAGATAGGCACAGTCAGACTCCCCGTGACCCGAGGGAAGATCGGATAAAGCGGTAGAAGATGAATGAATGAATGACTAATGAGGACCGGATCTCTTCTCATACTGTCTAAGGGAGTTTTTTTTTTTCCTTCTTTTTCCATACTTGCCCCAGATTTGGTCGCTGGGGATAAAACACACACGTATTTTAATACAAGCGATTTTCTTTTCTAATTCCTACCTGCTGTGTGAAGCTGTTTGGAAAACGACGTCCATTGTGAATCGAAATAGACTCGACGTAAATTGAACTTGAGAAGGAATTTTCATCTTAATCCCGTCGATGATATACATCGCTTTATCTCTCCTCCGCTCAGTATAAAAGCTCGAAAAAAGCACACGCGCCACATATAACCTGCAGCTCACTAATAAAGGTATGCAGCTATTTGTTGATTGATTTGTTTATTTAGTCTGGATTAGTCATCAATGTTGTGGGATCAGTTGTTTATCTCCTGCGGTTCAAGACGGCGAGGAAAAACATGCTAACCTGGATTTAGCTTCTCTTCATTGCCTTCCGTTTGATCTTTAGGTTTGGTGTAAGGTTTTATTGTGTGATATTAAAACCTTCAATTGACGACTCCACTCTTAGATTGTGGACATGTGCTTTCTACACACACACACACACACACACACACACACACACACGCATGCACACACACACACACTGCTGCTTGGAAACCCTTAAGGGCTTCCTCACAGTTACTGCTGACTGCTCCTTGATCTCAGCGAAGACAGTCTTTTATGGCTGCTGAAGTGCGGAACAGGAGCAGTCTACCAAATATGTCAAACAGGCTTCATTTCTATTCCCTTTGTTAAACAAACTCTCGAGATATATATATATATATATATAGATATATATATATATATATATATATATATATATATATATATATCTTTCTCAGAGACTTTAGGAATAATTAAAGGCATATTGTGCATATTGTATTTGTGTGTGTATATGAGTGTATATATATATATATATATATGTGTGTGTGTGTGTGTGTGTGTGTTGTGTGTGTGTGTGTGTGTGTATACATATATATATATATATATATATATATATATATATATAAGGGGCACGGTATAAGGGGCGTAGTAGTGGTTAGCACGTTCGCCTCACACCGCCAGGATCCGGGTTCGATTCCCGTCTCGGTCATGTATGTGTGTGTGTGTGTGGAGTTTGCATGTTCTCCCCGTGCCTCAGGGGGTTTTTCTCCGGGTTCTCCGGTTTTCCCCCCGGTCCAAAAACATGCACGGTAGGTTGATTGGCACCTTGGAAAAATTGTCCCTAGTGTATGAATGTGTGTGTGAATGTGTGTGTGCGTGTGTGTGCCCTGCGATGGGTTGGCATTCCATCCAGGGTGTATCCTGCCTCAATGTCCATAGACGCCTGAGATAGGGACAGACTCCTCCAGACTCCCCGTGACCCGAGGGAAGATCGGATAAAGCTGTAGAAGATGCACTGGGAACACTGGCGCTGTGACGCAAATCTCCTGCAACGCCGCGCCGCCCGCGACCGTATTTAATCATCGCATTTTATTTGAAAGTTGTTACGTTTACTAGCTTATGGAAGCAATTTTCCTCTTAGTCTTAAATAGATATTGACGCAACAAAAAGG